>OMNN01023944.1:0-23655 GCA_900302755.1 Chromis chromis
CCCCTATTTTCTTTTTGGTGGTCTGAAATTTAAACCAATCAAGTCTTAAATTCACTCAACAAATCATTCCTACGCAAAACTGCAAGACAGGATGCAGAGAGATGGCCAGAGCATTAAAAAAAACCCTAAATAAAAGATTACTCTCCCCATTTTTGTAGCAGGGGTACTAAATGGAAAGACAGAATATTAGCAATGAAATAGCTCTGCTTGGAGACAACATTGGAGAAAGGAGTGTGGGGAGAGCTTTAAAAAAAAAGACTGAATATAAAGGAGAAAAGACAGAGTTGAGGGAGGAGAGGAGAAGAGCATTCAGCAAGGAGGATATAAAAGGAACAGAGAGGGGGGCGAGGGAGTGAGACAGAGAGCTATGGAAGGAAAGAGAGAAAGAGAGAGAGAGCATAAGAGAGCGAGAAAACGAGGGGGGCATGAGAGAGCAAGAGAGAGAGATCAAGAGAAAGAGGGAGGGGGAGCGAGTGAGAGAAACAGAGACAGAGGACGAAAGAGAAAGACAGAGAGGAGAGAAAAACAGAGAGGGGGAAGGGAGAAGGAGGGATAGCCACAAGAGACTCAAAAACCACAGAATAAAAACCCTCTGTCTGTCTGTAACTCTATATAGATATACAAATATGAATCCTAATATATGGGCACATTGCATTTATTCACCGGGAAAGGATAGTCAACAGCGCCGAATTCAACATGCACCTCAAGTTCATTCAATAAGTCAGTAAACACAATGTAGGACCATGGAGAACTCATATCTCCTTATCAGGAATGCAGTTTTTCATTGCAGTAAGGTGGGAGAGGAATTTAACCAAGGCACTTTATCCTATTTTAGTCGCTCTGAAGTCTCTTCCTGCTATGTGATTCATGGAAAAGTATGCTTATAAAATATACCATACAGCCTCGGCGTTACTCTCCCTCCGTCGGGGCTGGAAATCTTTGTGCGACACGCGAGGATGTATATGAAGGAAACGTGCAATTTTGACCGTTTTGCAAGTGTCCTACATAGTGAAATGGCCCCAGATTTACTCAAGGTGAGGCCCACAATGAACCACAGAAGCCTATTAACACTAGAGGTCTCTGGAGTGCCTTATATGCTGGTTAGAGGCGACCACATTCAAACTGGCTATAGTAGACAGTGGGGACGCAGCCACTGTCCCTCTATGGCCGTCACTCCTTTGTATTATTCTTCCACCTCCCGGTAACAAATTTCAGTCGGAATTACTTTTCTTTCGTCCAAGTTTCATTCTTTTAAATCAAACCCTTTGTCTATCTCTTCTTTTGTACCTTCCTCCTGTTTCCATGGTTACCTCTCTCTCTGCTCTGTACACTATCTATCTCTTCCTCCGTTTCCCTCTCTGTCTCTCTCACTCTGTTCTTATCTTTCTCATTTTGCTTTCATCTCTGCCTCCCTTCCTCCTGCTTTATCCCACACCCTCCTCACTCCGGCTTTTATCTCTCTTCACTTTCATCTGTCTTTCACCTTTCTCTCCCCTTCAAGCCTGCCATTCCATCATGCTGGTTTTTGGTTCTTACTTATAGAGAGAAAGTTTTATCGGTTTCCCTGTCAATTCTGCATTTTTAATCATTTCCAATTTATCCAACCCACTTTCAATGCCATTGAGTCATGCATTAAATTGTCTTGGGCAGAGTGTGTGTGTGTGTATGTGTGTGTGACTGCGAGATGGAAACCATAGGTGCAGGAGGCTGTAGTCTTTTGCTATCATAAAGAAAGAGGAATGATTTCTGTCATGATATCTGCAGATTAACTGGGTGCTGTGGTTCTGCATTTCAGGTGTGCAGCACTGTGGTTGCTTTTTTTTCCACATGTTATTTTCACATCAACAGCGACCGTGCGTCAACAAATTTACAAACTGGCATGTGTGATTCTATTATTTTTATGATTTACTAGTGGGCAGCACTTGCGCTTATCTGAGTGGAGTCCCACTGAGACCGAAGCCGTTGAGGAGGCAGTGCTCCTCGACATGGGGCTGCCTCCTGTTAGGTAGCCTGTCATTTCTCTGCAGTGATGAAGATGTTCTTGTGAAGCACAAATGCCTCCCTCCACGCACCTCAGTTGGGAGATAATCGTATTCACACGCAGCTGTGGTTGGTTTAAACGCACTTCCACATCATGTGTCAACATTGTGATACTGCAACGCTGAACTAGCCACAACCAGAGACACAGAGGCTCTTCATAACATGCCCCATTGATATTTAAGAGGACAATAGTCGGTATAGAACATGTGTACGTCTGCTGGCCTAATACCAATTTCACTGTAAGGCTGTCATCCATGGTGGTATACATAGGAGGGGGAGTGTGTCTTCAAGTCAGTGACAAACTCATTCCAAGAGACACTGCATGTGGTGTGGGAGGAAGTTTTGTTCTGCAGCTTTGACTGAAACTAACCTCCCTCCCCTCTCCCTCGCCTTCCCCTTCCCCTTAAAGTACCACAACTATTCAGAAAAGAGAATAAAGAAAACCTGAATAGAGGAAGAGAAAAAAAAATGGGGTCCCTAGGCGAGAAAGAAAAGAAAAACAATGAAAGAAAACAGAATGAAAAGCAGCCAAAGAAAAAAGGAAGGAGAGAAAGAAGGACAGAGAGAGAGAGAGAGAGGAGGGAGGGGAGACAGAAAAAGATACACAGCAAAAGGAACATAAAGCAGGGAGAGAAAAGCATAGCAAAAAAAAAGAAAGGAAGAAAAAAACAGTGAAAGCTCTGAAAGACAGGAACATTTCAGTGGAAATAAATTCTAAGAGGAAAATGAGGCGAGCAATATATTGGAAAGGAAAAGGTTTATTTGGAATTGGTCGAAAATGGGCTTGAAAATTTGATAAATACAGTAGAGATTGTGCAAATACTAAAGAGCTAAAGAGCTAAGCCGGTTTGATTTGCATTAAATGAACATTCACACTAAATTAGACTGTGCGAATCCCTTGTTTTCAATAAGAAAAGAGCAGACAAACCACATACACATGCAATGTTTTGAAACTGCTCATATAATGTCAGAGAATCAAACCGATTTGACCTTTTAAACTGAATACATAATTTGACCTCCCTGTGCTTTATTTCACATTACTCATAATCAGTGTGTCTGTCGGAACACTGTTATTATTATCACCGTTAATGCAGCGTGTGTCGACACCTGAAAGGAGGGAAGCCTGTGTTTGTGTCTGTTTATGATACAGGAATTATTAAATCTTTAAATGCATTGTAACTACATTTTATAAATTCAATAATTTTTTATTTAAACCATTGTCATAATCATTACATCAGCTTCATGATGCAAGCATCTGTGCTGTTTAGACGACACGGTTTATATTGCAGCTCATAGTTTTCATCTCATTCCTTTAAGACATTTACATGCTGCATGAAAGAAAAATGCACAAGTGGCCAGAGTTTACTTTAAGATTTAAACAAATAGTTTGGCATTTTGAGATATTTGTTTATTTGCTTGTTTGCTAAGATTTAGATAGCAAATATAAGCCTCAGCCAGCAGCCACTTAGCTTAGGTCAGACTGGGGAAAAAACTGTTAGCACAGCTCTGTCCAAGGTAACTAAATCAGCCTTAAAGCATGTCTAAAGCTCACTAATTAACACTTTATATGTTGCATCCTTAATCTGTACAAAAATGGGAGTGTGAACAACATTATGCTGTGGTTTTATAAGCCAAACTATTTCTTGGCTGGAACGACTAAACTTCCCAGAGTCTCCAAAAAGTATCCAAAATGTCTCCCAAACGGTTCCTTAAATGTAAAATTTTAAATCACATCATCATAGACACATGCATTAATATATCATATAATATAATATGAGATAATATAGACATGTACAATTCATTTTTTAAATGAATGTACACATTTTTAATTTTTATTCATGAACTACCATAAATAATAACATATCCCTGAGCTATAACAAAAGAATATATGTTATTTTCTTTATCCTCTCACAGCAAGTAGGTTATTTATCAAACGGAAAAACAATGTCATGCGTATAATGTGCTTTAGAAAAGTTGTACGACGTCTCATTCATTCCCTAATTGATTTTATTTGTGTCATTAATGTGAGAACAATGTTTAGCTCTCTGCTTATGTGGCCTGCATTAGGTTAACTGTGTTCCCCGGTACTGGTGATGTCATGGTCAAAAATCTGATACTAGCTATCAGTAATACAATCTGTAATTGAAAACACTGACCTTCCAGCTCTACTCTAGCAAAGATGCAAGTCACAAACAATAATAGTTTTGTTGGCCAATATGAAAGATCACGTAATGAGCGGCTGCAGCTGCATGCACCGTCTATACAGTCCAGGTAGAATTAACATTTTTATCCAGCCTCACCCTGCATGCAAAAGAGGCGACTATGTGAACATAATCAATACCGGAACTAATTATCATTATAATTATTGAATTAACAATTTGTTGCTATCTGAGTATATGGACTAACATTTTAAGTCACACTATTCCAAGTTATTGTAAGTATATATTATATCTCAATAGCTTTACAGACCTGGATTAGCACTGCATCAGTAGAGCCGGAGTATTGTATCAGCACTTCCTTTTAATAATAGAAAGTGCAGACGGCTTTGTTTCAGGCCTACAGCTATTACTGGACCCTATTATACCTCCAGACAAAATGCAGATATTTTAAGCTAAACTGTTCATTTTTGGCCAATGATTATTTTCTACCACAATGCAGATCCCACAGGTTTTTTAAAGGCATCTAGGCAGCAAACATTACCCTTATAGCAAAAACCCCATGAAGTTGGTTGATGTGTGTTTGTATCTTTGTGTTGATTAATTTTCAGAGTACTCTTAGGCAAGTATGTTGACAGTGTTAGTTGTAACTGGAGAGCTGTTTCTCAACGAGACTGTGCTCGCTTACCACTGTTATCCATGCTGCTTTTGTTCAAAATACATTGCATCTAGTTTATTCTGCTGCCTTTGTGGCACATGCACAGAATCAAAACACAGAGAGAAACCAGATTAATGGATGTGCATGCCAAGAATAATTCAAAAGATGTACAAGTAACCAAGCTCTGTTTCCTTATCTTAAATCAAAAAATGGTAACATGTCACTTGCAACTGGTACTGTATACACCCTAATCTGCATATGTATATACATTAAAATAGTGTAAATATATTGCATGCCTATTTTTTTTCCAACTATCCAATTGTCTGTGTGATTGTTCACTTCATTTGTAGTCTCTCTGCTTAAACCGACTACTGGAATGAGCATTTGCATTGGGATACCTTAACTGTTATATTAAATATCTCTAAATCCTCCCATTTTAACAACACGTTTTTATTCCTAGGATGATAACTGCATGGACATTGTTTGGTTGCTGCAGGATTTGAAGTAATCTCTAAAAACGGTGTGAAAATCGAGAAAATATTTGCCATGTGTGAAACGGCAAGTTAGTGCCTTAATTTGCTCTAAACTACCTCTTGGAAATTACAATTATGGACTACTAATTTTCAACAGCAAGAAGAAACATGATGGCACATTAATTAAATGTATTATCAAGAAGGTGATGAAGTATTTTTAATGAATGCAAAGTGTTCTTAGAGAATGTATCTACAAAATTTCAATAGATTTCCTTATAATAGCCGCTCTTGTAATGCAATATCTGCTTGTGGCGACTAAAGCTTGGTTGCTTTTTGTTGATGATGGTTATTTTTAGGCACCTTTAGCACTTGGGTAGGATTAGTGTAAGACTGTGGTCTAACAGACATCGGAAATAGTGAGCTTTGTCAGTCTACCCCAATCACAGTCCTACTACTTCCATGCAGTATAAGAAATGTTGCCAGATCACATAATTCAGGGAACAATTATGTTTACTACCAAAGTGTATTTGGATTCCATTTATATTGTGCCAGTGTGAGTAACTGTTGATGTTAGTTTTGCAGAGTAAAAGCCTAAATTCAGCTCTTGCAAATGTAGTAACTGTTGAAAATGTAATTTAATTACCAGTTCTGACGTTCTGCATCTTGAATGTCGTGTTGGAGTTTACGTGATCACAATGTTCAAAATTGCAAATAGCATTCACGTAATATGTCGTAATTATGACTTGGAATGTATGATTTGCAAGATAAATGTCTGGAAGTAGTATGAAGGTTATTGTGCCTTTATATGCACCAGAAAGAAATTCAGTGCAACAAAGTGAATACACCTGTGATCACTATCACACAAATTAGAAAATGTGTGATCATTGAAACAGGATTGACTACACCTGTAATTTTCAATAAACCTATTAGCAGGAACATAACAAAATTGCAAGATGAACCTTTTCTAAAGGAAATAAACAGAAGCCTGATAAACATTGGGAGCACATTCTTTGGTCAAATGAGACCAAGATACATTTTTGGCTCAGATCAAGTTCAGCATGTTTGGCATAAACCTGCAAGGACTGCCACAGTGAATGCATAGTCCTGACAGTGAAGCACAGAGGTTCAAATGTGATAATACCGGGCTGCACGAGTGCAAAAACTGTTGGGGAGAAGACAGTTATAGATGGCACCATGAATGGCTGTGAATATACCAAAATAATGACTCGACAACATGACTCCCAGTCTGCAGAAGCTTGGCAGAAGAGGAATATTCCAGCATGATAACGATCCAAAGCGCACTGCCAAAATCACACAAGAGTTTCTAAAGA
This sequence comes from Chromis chromis, assembly GCA_900302755.1. Classification (NCBI taxonomy): domain Eukaryota; kingdom Metazoa; phylum Chordata; class Actinopteri; family Pomacentridae; genus Chromis; species Chromis chromis. The sequence goes on from OMNN01023944.1 coordinate 6,659, forward strand.
AGAAAACTACGACCTGGCCAAGTATGTCGCCGGACTTGACTCCAATAGAACACCTCTGGAGTATTTTAAAGAGAAAGGCAAAGCAGCACAACCCCTCCAGCAAAGAGCAGCTGAAAAAAATGTGTGAAGGATGGCAAAACAACTCTCCAGAAATGTGTGGACTGGTATCCTCCATGCTGATCAGTATTAAGTCTGATTAAGTCCATACAACTTCAGCTGCTTTTGAGTTTCTACTGTGATGCCTGTATTTTAATATACTAAATCTAAACTGTTAATTTTACATAAGAACAAATACCCTACTGTTGAACTTAGAAGTGAGGCTATTACTGTAAGGTGATATAATTTCAACTTGATATTTAAGTGATATTGCACAGAGGCTTACTCACTTGTGTTGCATACTGTATGTTACTGTATACATTAGATCGTTTTAAATGATGGATTAGATTTTCAGTGAACTAATTATTGTCACCTCCATAACAAGCAAATGAGTCAATCAACACGTATGGTGCCATCTTACATTCATCCGACTTTGATCAAGTGAGAAAAAATCACTCCATCCACTCCTGCGTTACAGACAACTATGGGTTAGCCCAGGTAACAGCACAACACAGAGCTCACCAACATCCTTTTTTTATAAAAGATAATCAACCATTGGTGGTGACCAGTAAATTGCACTTTAATTTCATTGTTCTCATCCAGGCAATAACGTGTTTTCAAATTATTTCAAGTGATGTTTCAAAATAAATTAAGTCCCCAACACACGGTTCTACTGTTGTTTTCTCTTTAATCAGACAGTTCATCAGTAATTTGTTTAACTGCCAGCTTCCGTTCATATACTGTGTTTTAGTTGAGAAGAGTGAATGGTTGCTCCACTACCCTGTGGCATGCAGTGTACTATGGCACACAGTGTACCAAAATACAGCCCTAAAAATGAGCCCCTTTGCTATTAATTGAACAATAATCAATTTTTAATCAAATCTTGACAACAAGATTGGAATGTAAATGGAAAATAAGATCTCCAAAAATGTACACTCTAATACAGTGATAGGTCTTTATTCTAGGTGTTTTAACATTGACGTGTATCTATGCGTTATACTGTACCCATCTACAGTTCAACAGCTAGACAGCATGAGCATGGACAAAATCTATTCACTATTATTCTGCCAGATGATGAGCAGCTGCAGTGGTAAGTAACTGCCTGACCTACAGCAACTTGTCTTCACTCAACCTTACTACAATATAAGGTACATGGAATGGCTTGTCCTTGACAGTATTTCTGTATTTGTATGGTGAGGGCGGTATGTACAGTGGTGAAGAAGTACTGGAAAAGTTGTCTAAGTTTATCTTTTGGGCATTTTGAGCTTTTATTAGAATAAAATAGAATAGAATAGAAAAGAATAGAATAGCTCTTTATTGTCCTTGTACAAATAACAATATGCAAAATTAAAGGTAATAAATAAAGAAAACAGTCAAAGTCCACATATACACATACTCCTGTTGTACTGTCCCATGTTTAGTCAAAATTATGGAGTAGTTGAAGAGTGACAGGAAAGGTGGGGGAGAAGACAGGGGAATGTATGCTGCAAATCATGCCATGGGTCAGACTTGATCCACCCAATTCACAGGTTGCTTGCTCAACTTGATGAGCTACTTGGGCGCCCGTAATGGGATTTAAAGGGTTTACTGCAGAGTTAAGTGAGTCACACACAATGAACAGTGTTAGCTTTGTTTTAATCTGGCTCTTCTCCTACATAGAAACAAACTTGACTTTGTGCTGGTGCAATTGAAAGTTACCGTCAGGGTTCATCTTGCTCTGCAAATGGAGGGGAATTGACACTGACTTGGGTAATAGTTTGGCAGAAGGTCCAGTTGGCCTCATCTACCTCCAGATCTCATTGTGTCATTATTACCTGACAACACAGGCAAAGTAAATTACTTTCTACAGCCTTATCCTGAATTGTTTTGTATTTGCACTTGTATAGAGACTTGTAAGTGTGGAAAAGTTTGCGGATCGCAAATAGGTCTACACTCCCACATGAGGTGGCATGAGCGGACCAATCGCTAACAACCCCCTCCCCCCCGGGAGTTATGAAGTCATCATCGATGGACTGCCATAAGCAAGTAAGCATAGAGACTTGTGATTTACGAAAAGCCTAACCTGATGTTTTAGTTTCTTTGTCAGCAGGACTGCAGTCAGGTGGTAGCCAAGTTGAGTGACCAACTAACAACTCTAAGGTGATCGGTATGATTGAAATATGTTGTCCAACCATGTCTACATTCAAAAGTTTCAATACCTGTTCTGAGTAGGTACACTTTAATGTTGCGCCAGAAGACTTCACAAATGGGAGTAAGGTTGTCCCTCATCCAAGGCAAACTTGGTGTTGCTGAAGTACTAGTAAAAGACACACACCTGCCCATATGATGTGGGCATTCTCATTGGGGCTGATCAAAAATGCTGGATGGAGCCTCCACTGATGCCCGTATTAGAAAGTTGAGATGGGAAGGGGTTTTCGACACAGTTCGACAGTTCAACAAGCACCAGCACCAGTTATGTTGTCCGCTTTAATTAGAAGCACTTAATCTAACATTCAAAGAACTTTTCGGCTGACTTCTTTTTACTGATGAGTACACAGTCTCAAGAACAAAGTGGTCCAAAAGTCTGAGACCACAAGTGAAGATGCTTTCCACGATTTTGAATTCATGTCCAAGTTTCACAAAAAAAGTTAAATTTATTTATTTTTAAAGGTAGATTTCAGAATATCTGTGTCTTTGGTCTACCCTCTTTTTGCTTCCGACAGCATGCACTCCAGCTGACATGGATTCTGCGGGTTTGTATAAAAACTGATAATCCATGTTATTCCAGCATGATCTGACAATGCTCCAAAGAGCTTCTTGTGCTGTCAGGAATGTTTTGCTTTTTCAGTCTTCAAGTGCCCCATAAATGTTCAGCAGAGTTGAGGTCAGGTAACTGAAGAGGAAAGTCAGCATGGCAGGCTGCACCTCTTGGTCTTCTTTGCCATTCAAGAACTTCTTGCCAACTTTTGAGGTGTGTTTAGGCTGGTCATCTTGCTGCAATTTGAATCCTTCTCTACAAAGTTGCAGACCAGACGGTGTACTGTCGAATGTCTCAGAAGAAGAGTGTGACTTCTTTATGGTCAGGATTGTTAATTTAGTGCAGGTGTCTAACTCCAAGTGGGCAATACCTTCCTCAAACTTCAATATTCCCATCACCTTGTTTCACTGTGGGTTTAATTCACTGAAGTATCTATCATTCTCTTTCTTGTTGTTCTCTTTACATACAACCTTTCCCAAATTAGATTAATCAGTAAATGGGACTTTTTTTTTTTTTTTTTTTTTTTTTTTTTTTACCATCATCCGCTGTGAAATGCTTGTATATCTTAGACTACCACAAGCATTTGGCCTTGTTTCCCCTCCTGAGAAGTGGTTTAGAGACCATTACTCACCCTCTCAGACCACTACCAGAAAGCTTTCTATTGATAAGACTTTTGCTAATTGGAGTCTTGTGGTTTTTGTTTATCAATTTCTGTATCTGTAGTGCAGCTGCTTTTTTGTCTTTCAGTGAACACAGCTTGATGTTTGGATCTTCTTATGCTGTGATCACTTTTGGTCTTTTTGATCCTGCTTTAGATACAACTGGTCCAGTTTCCGCAAAGTGTTTTGTGCCATGTATTGCCCCCTTACTCTCCCCTGGCCATAATTTAATGATGAGAAAGCTCCTCTTTGCTCAGAATAGCAGACTTCTGACACTTCTATTGTTTCCCACTATTGCATTGCTACTTGCTAGGCATTGTTCTACTGGAAACTTGAGGCACAGCTATATTTCTAATAGGAGAACAGTGGCTGCAAGTTGATTTACTTGAACAATCCTCTGATTAGTTGAATCCATCTGAAGGCAGCTTCAATGAAAAGACTAATACTTAAGGAAATCTTTTGTACAGAGGCATTAACATGCTCACTGCCACAAGTCTTCTTAAATTTGATTGCTGACTTAGAAATCGTGCAGAATCTTAAATATTTCTTCTTTATTTTATGTATTATATTTCTGGGTTTACATGAAAATATGAGTTTTTCAGTCTGGTCTCAGTCTTTTGGACTCCACTATACAGTATATCCAGAGTGACTTACTTATGGTCACACTAAGAAATCTGATCATCTATACAGAACAATTGGGGATCAGACATACTGGCAAGGTATCCAAAGGATGGAGCTACCTTTATCAAATTATCCCCTGCTGTCCAAATGCCTGGCAAGGTAAAGAGAAAGCTAAAGTCAGCTCTTCTGTTTCCCAAGCCAACTACTGGCAGGTCTTTTGAACATCAATCTCATCTTGTAAACTGAGCTGCCACATTCAACACTTGGTAGGCATTCTTCACACCTGACATTAGCATGTATACTCATTGGTCTGGGCTGCGCAGGGTCACAGTCTTTTAGCAGAGTGTATGTGAATGTGTCCTAAACCACATTGGAGGACTGCCTACTCAACTGACAGCCTCTGTGTAAGTGGAAGAACATACTAATTTGCCTGCCAACAGCATCACATTGACGTTCAACAGCAGGCGACCTACCGATTAAAAACAATGCATTTGATCTTGGCAAGCGGAAATGATGTACATGTTTATTTGCACATGGAGCAGGGAAGTGAGAGGTCACTCGAGACGCATGTGGAGATGCATTCGAATGCCAGGTGTGAACTGACATTCTCCACTTGTGATCGGATCATCCAAGATGCATGTTGATGGCAGGTGTGAACAGGGCCATTGTGACTTTCTTTTTCAGTAATGTGCCAACTAACCTGAGGTCCTGCTGCATTGTGTCACTGTCAGAACATAGCAACTCAGTATATTATGAAGCTTTTGAGCAACTTTATTTTGGTATTTGAAAAGTCAAAAGTTATTCACTTGACCAGTGGAAAAATTATTAATTTAGTTTGTAATCACAGTTAAAAAACTTTGAGTTGAGCATAACCAAACTCCCAGTTCAGGGGGTCTTTGAATAGAAGGAAGGTTTAGCTCATTTGGGCAGCTCGGGAAGTATCCCAGGAAATCTCTTAAATCACACTGTCTTGGCTTCTTTAGGTTTTGTGCTGAATGTGAAGTCTATGTTTGTGATTTTATGTGTAGTTTGCACATAATGCTGGTTAGCTAGATGACTTTCAGAATAAAAGAACCACCTTTTTGACTGTAGGTCAGATGCACAAAAAATTTGTTCTAGATAGTCCCAAAGATACTTTTGTCTGTTAAGGACATAACTCTGAGGTGACTTGGTCTGTATTCTCTGGTAGAGGCCCATGACAAAGTGATAATGACTACTAACAAGAGAACTTCAAGAAAATTTGTCATTTGAGCTTGATTAAATGTTTCTGCTATCTCCGGTGTGAAGTACCATCCATTGGGTGGTGCAGTAGATAACACTGTTGCCTCACAGCTAGGAAGTTCTAGGTGTGAATCTCCTGCTAGGCCAGGGCCTTTCTGAGTGGAGTTTGCATGTTCTTCCTGTGCCTGCTTTTGTTTTCTCCGGGTGCTCCGGCTTCCTCCCACAGTCCTAAGACATGCATGGAGGGTTTTTTGTTGATTCTAAAGTGGCTGTAGGTGTGAGTGTGAATGGTTGTCTGTCTCTTTGTGTTGGCCCTTGTGTTGGCCTCGTGAAGGACTGGCAGTTTGCCCAGGGTTTACCCTGCTTTTTGCCCTATGGGATAGGCCCAGCCCCTCTTTGCAGCATGGCAAATGGATAGATAGATGTAGAAGTGTGTAGAAGTCATGTTAAGCCGTTGAGTTTTATCAGCTATGTGTGCTATTTGGACACTCAGTCAGAGACTAGATACACAAACTCAGTTTTACTCTCTGTGTCTTCCTAGTTCACCTCAAAATTTAGTTGGTGGCAGCGTCCAGAATCCAGAATCAAGGTTAGATGCTACTGGAGTGCCATGGTTGCAACAATGGGTTTCTTCTCATTTTTCATGGGAGAGGATGTACATAGAGGATTCTGGGCTGAATGCTAGAACAAGACAGACCATGTTTCAACTAAATACAACCGCAGACAGACTGACTGAGATCAGATGCTCCTCAAGGTCTTGAGATACTTCAAGTCTTTGGGGTACCTACTTGAGATGGTTGGCCATTGATCACTGCTTTTGAGAAACATTTTAAGAGGCACAAACAACCACCAATGGACTGTTGCTCCTATAGTAAGTGGAAAAATCCAGAAACCTCTGAAGCTTCCTGCAAGAAGAAAGTGCTGACAGACTGGAATCAGCCTTAACCTCACCTGCATCCATCTACACGCTGCCTGCAACCACAATAAAGCCAAAATACAAGACTACAGAGACCTGAAGGCAGCAAATACATACTGTAGGTTCCTGAGGAAGGGATGCGCCCAGGAGGTGCTTCCACTTCTTTTAGTTCCATACATTCAGTGAGGTAGAGAGAGAGAGAGAGAGAGATCAAAACTCAGAGTAAGGTGAGTTTTAGAAACAGGAAGCAGAACAGACGTCAGGAACAGGAGGGGTTCTGTGTCTGAATGCAAACAGACTTAGAATTGCCTCAAGTGACCTTCCTTGATTTCATACAGCTCCCTTTAGCGCCGCAAAGGCTGCACTATACAGTCTACCCTTTTCACATATGCAGCAGTAAACGGACAATGATTTGTAAAATAGGTGGACGGCAGCATCCCCCGCTGAAGCCTAGCTGAGGACCTTTGTTTTATGTTATTCCTAATCTTTCTGTCCCCTCATTTTTACTATTTAATGAAAATGATTGGGTGGTACACACCTGGACCACCAAAACATTGTTCAGAAACTGACAGCATGAATAGGTGTCAGTGATGCAGGAGAGGCAAAGTGACCTTAATTTCATCACATGTTGTGAGTCTCTGATGAACTCTCCAATATGCTCATTGAAGAATGAACTATCTTAGCTCCGTTTTTTGGCAATGTGGAAGAGTTTAGTGTAACAGAATTGAATCTGATGAACTACAAGCAGGAGAGGAAAGACACTAAGATTAGGCAGATTTTAGTATGACAGCCCCTTGCTGGCAGAAGATTGAATCCTGTTAGAACTGTCTTCTGTTGTGTGTCCTTTATTATCTCTCCCTGTGTGTTTATCACTGAACTGTCTGCATAAATAACAATACATAAAAATACTAAATGTGCATAAAAGGAACAAACTGAGCTCATATTCTATAGTCTAAAAAAATTTAAAGACAAAAAGATACTTTGTTTGATCTTTAGGGGGGGTTGAGTTTTAAAAAAAAATTATAAACACACAATGCTTGTTCTCTCAACACAAGGAACAAGAAGTACTTAGATTCTGCATGGACCACAGCTACACTCTTATTTGCCGTTTAAGCAATTTAGCATCTAGCTGTATTTCCATGCGAATATGGTTTTGACTCCACACTAAATTACTGTGTCATAGGCAATGAATTATTATCACATCAGTCAAATCTTAATCACTAGCTGCTGGTACAGAGCTGTTCTTTTTCATCAATCTATTCAGCTCTAAAAAAAACAATTCTCATGCTAAGATACCATCCTAGGCATGGACTACCTCCTACTATAAGCAATATAAGGATGCAGCTTCAGAGACAGGAGAATACTTCAGGGTTTGGCAACTAGAATGACTTTGCTTAAGCGGCAGTGTAATTGTAACATGTAATTTGTCTTTTAAAAGTATTTTATTCATTACCATCCATAGTGAGCCCATTGTTTTTGCTCACATTGGTGACACTTGCAAATACAAAATGGTGCCTTCACAGACACACAAATAGTGTTTGACTTAATGTGCCTTTAAAGGTAGGAAAAGAAATACAATGATTGACAGAGATGAAGAAAAAGGCTGTAAGCCCACGTAAGTGTAAGAAGGCCTCAAAACATCAAGGCTTTGCAGATGCTTTAGCATGACATGTCTGTTATGCTTTAAAGCTACACAGTGTCTTTTGGTGCCAATGTTGAATGTAAGCAAAACTTTTCAGAGTGTCTTTACTAACTAGCTTCTTAACCGGATTTAGCCATAGGTGCTATTGCAATGCCAAGATGTAATATGGCACTTGATCAAGTTATGCTTAACAAATTCAAGCTCACGTGATGTTATCTGGTTAAAGTGATACTGCTATTTTTTTAAATCTTTTTTTCCCCCGATAAACCAGTGCATTTCTTTGAATATAATTCAATAATTCATTTGTTAATCTAAATGAAACATGTGAAAAAATTACCATAATGAACATTCATTGATGAATGTATTGGGTTGATTTTGCCCACATGACTGGTTGACTGTAGCTACAAACAGCACATTGGAGGTTTTATTTTCAAACTAAGGGAACACTTGGAACATATTCTGAAAGACAGTAACAGACAATATTTCACATAAAGCTCATTAAAGGCTGTTTGAGAGACAAATAAATTGTAGGGCAAATTTCCAGAAAACTGAGTTCAGTAATAAGTTTTGTTTATAATATTCAAATGCAAAATTAACTAAAATGACACATTCAGTTCTATGCAATTATGACGCAAATGCATTTGGCACATTTTGATGTTCATTTGCCAAATCTTATTCAAAATATCTTCATCAAATGCCACATTTTCAAAAACCTCCCGTGCTCATAATTTCCAAAACAAAATATACTGTCTGGCTGTTTTTGACATGTTTAGACATCTGATTTTTTCTTTGTGTTTCCTATCTAATGTGTATATGTCACACTTTAGATTTTTTTCTCCTTCATTTTGTGTGTTTTTTGTATTGCCATGATCCTCTGTCCTGCCTCTTCAGACCAGCTGGTCCCACCTGCCCTGCTGCATCACCTGCTGCATCAGCTGATCTTCACCGCCCCTCTGCTCACCTGCAACCACTTCACTAATCCACCCTGCAGCGTACGTAGCCTCTGTTCACTGCTACTCATCTGCCAGATTGTTGCTTTGTGCTTCGAGCCTTAGATTTTCAGCATTCTGTTTTTGCTCCAAGATTAGTTCCAGCTTCCCCATACTTTGGATTCTTCCTCAGCCTGCTCCCGGTTCTTTGTTTGCTTGCCTGTTTTTTAGGAACCTTGAATCTGCTTTTTGCTTTTACAGCTTGCCTGCTGTGTCATGCTCCTGGGTCCTTTGAAGAGAACCTGGATAAAAAATTAGTCCTGATTGAGAATATTAAGTTTTTGATTAAAAATATAATTCTTAAACTTAAATTAATAACACTTACTTCAATTTATTATCAGAATGCATTACTGAATCAACATTTTTATGTGTCTGTGCATCAAAGAGAAAAAAAATCAGTTACATCTTAATAAACGAGGTACAGGTCTTGGTCCCAATCCAACAAACAGTAAATAAGTCTTCTGTAGGTGAAGCTGGATTTGAACCTTAAATTGTGTTGTGTCACATCAACAATCAAATCAATTGATGATTCAGTTCATGCATGAACAACAGCTCCTTGTTCCGCGAGGTTTTGCAGCAGCCCTGTCTCACAGTCCACAGTTCCCTTTGTAACGCTGTGTCAGGAGTGAGCACGGCATATACATACAAATATGTACATTTTTCATCTTTTGTGATTTTCGGGAAGTATTATGCACGGGGGTATTTATATTGCATGCCTCAAAATCTTGTGGGACATTAAATGTAGCTTGCACTAGATTCATGCAGCATACAGGAACCCTGCTTGAATGTAGTGAAGTCTTTTTTATCTTGTTTCACTCTCATTGATTTACATCTCAGTGTCATACATACACACAGTACTACAGTGACTGTAATCATTTAACACAGACCCTGCATTGTATGTTGTGGATGACCTAATGCAATAAAAAGGTGCTGTTCTTGGATTCACACAAACACAGAGAGAGAAAAAAAACTTTTGTACTATTATTTGAACATGATAGGGAGTGTGTGAGATACACTCCACTCTAGTGCTTGTGCCTCTTGTTAATGCAGAGTATTAGGCTACGAAATATGGAGGACTGCAGTATTTTATCTTAAATATATATATATAACTGTGTTCCTGGTAAATAAAAACACATAGCGTAGTCTTATTCTATTAAATTCCACTGGTTTAAGAGTTGACCTCTTGCTTTATGAGCTATGATGCCACATGAATATATAAAAGAATTACTTGCTTTGGTATATTGGCAGCATTTTTAAACAAAAACATTTAACCTAATCCATGTTTAATAATATTACTGATGATGATTCTTTCTTCATGATGGAAAGAAATGGCAAGAATGGGTCTTGAATCTGTAGCGGATGCAACAGGACAGTGTGCATTATTTCTTGTTTCCAGGAGGTAATGTGCATCGTTAGCCATTTTCCTGTGGTGTTGTGTTTCCCTGTAAAGTAATGATGAAGGGAACTGGTAGATTACTTCTTTGAAGGGCTGCAGACACGCTTCCTCCTCAAGATAAAACACACATGCTCCAGATGATTATTCGTGTATGGGACTCTGTGGGTATGTTAGGTCTGAAAGAGGTTTTAACAGCTGTAAAATACTACCGAGTTACTATCTGATTTTTCAAGGATAAGGATGCTTATCCAGTGGATCTTGAATCCTGCACATCTTGCCTGTTTTTAGTTTTAGAGTAGCTTCTTGAAATTCAACACATCTCTCTGTTCATTCTGCTTTTTTTTCTCTCTCTTTTTTCCCCTTTTTTTTTAGATTAGTAATTCTACCTTCCCTGGTCTTGTGCTCAGGCTATGCATCAAAGCAATGTGAATTTAAGAATGCAAAAAGTATTCATGGCATTCAACAATTAGCATGATTTCTGACCTAAAGCTTCATTTTAATATCACCTGTATGTAATAAAGATAGCTATATTTTGTGCAGGTTCCATTTTTAGCAATACAAATATGTCAAATGTCCTCGCTAATGTTTTCAGTCTTAGCAGATTTTCAGCTTTGACGATAAAGCAACTCTTTACAATGACTGGGATTCTGTGTATTTATTAAGTAAAATCTTATCCTAAAAAAAGATGTGTTGGTTTTTATCATGCTCAATAGTCCATTATCATACAGCAGCATCCCATCATTACCCTGATTTACAGATATGTCCAGTTCAATCTGTGTTTCCTTGTTTTAATTTAAAGTATTATTCAGTTGTAGCATTAATAAAATGGTGGAAGAAACATTGTTCTGTGATGTTGTTGACTGTAGTGAAGGCAGCAGACAAGATGAGTGAACCCAGTTTGGATTCATGGCTTTGTGAGCATGTGTTTTCAAAAGTATTCCAGTAGATGGCACTGGTGCTCTGTTTAAAACTAAATTAGAATTTCACCTGACTAATGAGGCAGCAGCACTGGTTAAAGCATCACTAACTACTCCCCCGATACCCAGAATGAGATAAAGATGAAACATATTTAAAATAAATGTATTTTAAATGTCCGATAGATAGGTAATCCATACATTAAAAAAAAAAAAAATTAACTAATCAGTGTGTATTATGTTCAAACAAACTCAATATCAAAGATACAGCCAGTATGCATGTAAATATGGGCTATAAATAATAATAAAAAAGGGAATAAACAAATACAAGTGAAGATAAATTACAGCAATACAGTGTTTATATGCAAAAGAAATACTAGTATAACTTCTTGTTTACAACATAGTTCATTAATGAGTTCAGTTCTATAGTAAATGTGAATAGTGTTTGTGAATAACAAACAAATATTCAAGAATGTCATTTGGATCATCACAGTGACAGATAATATCTTTAAATTAGTAGACAGAGTTAACAGCTTCACAAAAAGTGAGAGTTTAGATCTGTGGTGAAAAATTGTTTCTGTATTGTGTTTACAAATGGTACAGACGTTATCAGTGTCTACAAGTTTAGCAATATGACAGTTAGCAGGGTATAGTTCATTTTAAAACTTGTGAAATACGAATGACTAAAGACAGACATCTCTTCCAGATGCCGTCTTTGTTTAGGGGAAGAGACCTTTTTTAAGAAAATTCTCAAAGTCTTTTAAATTTTGAACATTTTTCTTGCAAGTTGAACAGAGTAGCCGTTAATGGTCATACATTTGTTTTGTATTTGTAAACAGAAGCCTAATGTGACCTTCAACTGCTACATGTGTGTAGCCTGACGACTGGCGGATATCACCAGGCTTAAACGTACTAATAATAAAAAATAAAACTTTAGAAAAACATTGCTATTAAACGGAGAAAGCACTAATCTTCATTAATCATGGATAAAAACAAAACTTGCCTTTCCTGTTTAATATTTATGTAAATTAACTCAAATGATTGAAATGAGTTTGCAACAATAAAAACAAATCAATCATCATGCAAGTCAGCATATCTGGATTTAATATTTCAGTCAGACTTTATTATACAGATGACAGCTAACTTAATGTTATCGTGTCCAGAAGTCTGTTGACTTGAGCTGAGTATCTGCTAAATATCCTATGCTCACGTTGGATCATTGAATGTTACATGTAGTTACTAAAAGATGTTGGTTTGTTTACAGCTATTGGCCCTCGCCTCAAATGTCTTTCTGTTTATTTTCATTTAATTTTAAGATTTATCTGACTGTGGAGTCTTGTTTGCATCACTTAAAAAAAAAAAAAATCAGTCTCATTTAAATTGTGAATAATAAATTGTATGGATTCAACACCCCACCTGACTTGACTTGTTCTTCACTGTTTGCTAACATCAATGTCTGTTTTACTGGGTTTTCAGCAGTGGAGGAACTTTACTTGAGTATTTTTGGTCTGTAGCACTTAAAAAAATACAGAGCTGATAATTTGGGGAAAAAATTAAATATTTCTGCATTGGAAACTATTAATGTGGTTCTTTGTTTAAAAAGTCACTTTATGACTTTACTATGAGTGATATTAACTTGTGACCACTGTGTTTGCCTGCACTGATTTGACTTGGTGGTTTATTTCCCCACAGCTACATCATTACCCAGATATAAATCACACAGGTAATTTTAATAGAAATAGACAAAGAGACACTTACGAGCAGAATTACTGGTCTCGCCCTGTTTTAAATCATTTATTGGTACAGCGTAGAAAATATGAAATTTCCTTGTATGTTGCATGTTAACTCAAACAAAACTGAAAACAATTTTTTATGACAGTTTAATAAAAGTTATTTATGAGGACAGCAACACATTGTCCTCCTGTTTGCAGTATGTGTATTAACTGACAGAATACATGCACTGGACAGCACTATGAACCTCTACACATACACACGATTTTTAAAAACACATTTCCCCTGTTCTTTTTTGCAGTGGATGTTTTTTGTGCAGCAGCATCTTATACACAGTGTAAAATGAGCAGTGTCAAAGTATACAGACTGATATGAACTAAATCAAAGCGCCCCCTAGTGTTGTCGGAAATGTACACAGCTTTGAATTACTCTGGTAAGCCCCGCCCACCTGCTTCTTATTTCAAAATAAGAGGACATTTCAAGCTATGCTAATTTTCGTCGCTTCGAGTGACTGAGCTAAGTCTCTTCTAGTCACCAGTTAAGTCTGTAATTTTAGTTAATATTTCAGGATATATTCTCATCGTTTTTAGCTGTGCACTGCAGTTGGCATCGACTGTAAAATATTGAATTTTGAAGGCCCAGTGTGACCGAGTTAACGGCTAGCCTAAATATGCAAATGTTACATTAAGTAGCTAGCAGGTTAGCTAAGTGTCATTAAGAGGTGATATTGTTACAGGGCTTGAAATTACACATTTTACATAGTTTTTTATGTTTGGAATTCGGTTAACGATTAGATATTTAGTGAAATAGGACTGTAGGTTTTGCCAGTTAGCAGGATTATCACCTTACATGTGCTATTCCATTGGCTTAGGGTAGGTAATTACAGTAGAGCTGCCACTAGAATATATGTATCGTTAGCTGCTTTTTTTAAACTTTAAGTTGGCAGTGACAATGAGGCAACACATTTTTCTTTTTTAGTTAGTTTTTTATTTTCACTGTAAGTGTTTCTGCTGTTTGACGATCAACTTTAGAGTTTGGTAAATTGAGTTAAGCTTAGTACATTTTTAATCCAGAGGGGAGCCAGTTGATTGATCATTGTCACTGCCTGGATTATAACCAATCTAGTTGTTTTTAACCTGCTGAAATAGCTTTAAAGGACCCATAACTCATACAATGCAGTTTTGCATTTGCCAAATTGTGAGTGCAGCCCCTACATTGTGACTGAAATGACTGATTTCATTCCTGAGGTTACATTTTAGAGATAGTAGCTTATAAGATCATTTCTTAATGTTATATATAAAAGGCATCCAGAAATCATGTTAATTACAGTCTAGTGTTGCCTACAATACACCTTAAATGTAAGGCCTGATTACACTATAAACTGTGAAGTTTCACAAAAGACACACTTTTGCTATGACCACAGATGTACAATTATGTACATTTGAATATTATGACTGCTCGCTTCAGATTAAAGCAGTTGTATATTTATATAAAACTGCACAAAACAGCTTTAACATGAAGCACAATCAGTTTTTGGCAGACGATCACTTTTTGGCACAACACCGGCAGTGAAGAGAGAAAAAAATGCAGGTGTGAAAGACGATGGCAATCCTATGTTCCTCTGTTTCTTCGCTCACAGACTCAGACCGAGACTCTCATCATTCACTGGGCTCTTCCATACAACAACCCCAGCAGCAGGTCGCCACGCGTGCTTTCTCCAACTCCACCAGGGAAAGGATGGTGTCTGCAGCTGACACAATGGTTCCCCAGACCGGTAAGAACAATCTAAATAACTAATTCTTTCTAGTTTGCAATCCATTGTGTTTCGGATGCTGTGTGTGTGTGTGTGTGTGTGTGTGTGTGTGTGTGTGTGTGTGTGAGGGTACTTAAAAACGTTCTTAGCATCACCAGAAAATGTCACAGGAGAAAGATTGCTGTTGTTGCATTATTTTTCATCATAGTCTCCTTTAATTTGAATGCACAGGATCCACAGATGTTCAAGCTTTGCTATCACTTCGTGGACAAAGGTCACATCTTGAGCCTCCAGATACTCCTCAACAGCATGGATGACTTCATCACCATTCTGAAAATGGCAACTAGGGAAACTGATAGGAGTCAGAGTGGGCAAGTCAGGTAAGTAAGGTGCATAGGGCAACAGTTCAAAGCCACATTTGGCTGCTTCTGCCACCTGGCTGTGTGAACTGGTGAATTGTATTGGAGCAACAGCACTCTAGCTTGAAGCGTTGTGTCTAATTTTTTCTTTGATTGCTTCAAACATTTGAGTTTTTGTGGACAGTGATATAAGGCTTTATAGTTTAGTTATGCTGCTTGTTTCCGGGTGAGGCTGAGAACCTTCTGAAGTACCTTCGTATATGTCGCTCATGTGATACCATTTGCTCTGAGCTGTGAGAAAGAGACACCTACTACCATGCTGTATAAGGCTAGAATGTTTCTCTGTTAATCTGCTAGGCAGCTCAGTTGCTTGTGTTATTACTTTGGCAATTAGCATCCATGAATTGCATCCATGCATCCACACACACAGGCTTTTCTGTTTCAGAACAGCAGTGGTGACTTTGTCCTTAAACAGTTAGGCTTACTGTTGTCTCCTGCTGGTTATTTGCTTCAATATCAAGTTATTAATATGTTTAGAAATACAGTTCTGTGTTTAAACCTAGCTCAGTTTTTACTGTTTCTGACTGTGCACTATTTCCTGTATTGATATGAACTAAAATTAAAGTCAACAGCTGATTCTTCACAGGTAAATTTTAGCTTTGTTTTTTAAATGTCAACTTAATAATGCGTACCCTTGAATTGAAAACTGCTCAGCAGGGAGGCTGGTCCTCGACAACAATATGATATTGCTGGAATGATAACTCAATTTCTTCCCCCTGATATTGTTTTCCTAGAAAAGTTTATTCATCGCTGTTATGTTGAGCTAAAATTCATTGGTATTTTTCCAGTGAAGTGACCTTCCTTTTCTGTTCCCTTGGTGCAACTTCTTTGCCATTCAGCGCTGAACTAACTTGCTGGCAGACTGCCACTTAATATGGCTGCTACACTCAAGATGTGAGTCATACAACTTGTAAAAAGTGTCAATTTTTTGCTCGGGAACCTTTTCAGTTCAAGAGGCAGCATTTTCACCTAAATTCATGTCTTGCATGCAGTCACACTGGGTCTAAAATTGGCTTTGGGTTCAGTGTGGACACACACCTGCTACATGCCTCATCCTTTACACATGCCAGACGCTTCTTTTCTCCTGCCAGCGAAGAGGTCAGCGGGAAGCGTGTAACATACATTCAGAGGTCTATGATATCCCTCCATACGGCACCCCCACCTTGTAGGCTCTATAATCAGTAAGTGCAGAGTCAAGGACATGGTCCCTCACAGCTTCCCTGAGTGGAGATTACACTCAGGTCTATGTAGAGTGGGCAGGTGCTTTGCTTACACCTGTTGGTGTTGCGGTAATAAAACTATAGTTAGACGTTAGATTGTGGGCGAAGGCTGCAGACTGATTTTCTGCTTCATCTATAAAATGTCAGAAGATAGTGTCAAAGCTGTTCAGTTTACAAGGATTTAAAGAGATGAATTTGTAAAAATACTCACATTTAAGAAGCTGATACCACTAAAGGTCTACATTTTTGCTTGTGATGCAAACAAATAATCAGTTACAAAAATAGATGCCAGTTAACTTTCTGTCAGTTCAATAATGGATAAAGCTGTTAATAGTTTCCGTTGGACTGTTTAGGATTTCCCAAAATAATTTTTCAGTGTTTTGGGAAGTAATTAGTAATATGGCGGTGGTGCTCTTATCTGAAAGGGGCTTTCAGGATTTCACACACACATTTTATACACATAACACCCAGAACTCATGTGTTTTGTGTGTGTGTGTGTGTGTGTGTGTGTGTGTGTGTGTGTGTGTGTGTGTGTGTGTGTGTGTGTGTGTGTGTGTGTGTGTGTGTGTGACGTTTGATTCACAAAAAATGTTGCAAATATTTTGTAGTACACAAGCCAACTTATGAACACACCCACTCAGCATCAGACTGACGCACATAAAGGTCGGACGCTCATCAGTCAC
>OMNN01023947.1:0-23622 GCA_900302755.1 Chromis chromis
GGCCTGACTGAAGGGTAGACAAGGGAGCGAGAAACCAGCAGAGACAAAGAAAGTGGTAGAGGAATTAAAATGTCAGAGAGCGAGATAGAAAGTGAGAGAGAAAACAGACAGATCACAGGCACCAGAGCAGAGACGAGAAGTGAGTGAAACTCAAACAGACTTCTGTATAGACAGTTTATACTGTTTTGTTTCACCTTTAGGAAAATGTGGCTTCTGATGAAAAGCACAAGTCTACAGATTATCCAACATAACTCAGAGCATTGTTCCACTGGAAGTGTTCAACACTTAGTAAAGTGAACCAATCTGTCTTAATGGTCAGATACTAATAAGGGTAAAGGGGCATTTCCCTTTAATCAGAATCAGAATCTTTAATGTTATTACACAAAAGTACAATGGAATTAAGTGCAATCTCAATCAGTACAAAGAAGCAATTCTAGTTAATGGAGGTATACTGCTTTTTTTTCTTTTCTTGAGTGTCTTTTTATACATCTGCTTAAGGACTATATATTCACATATTTAGAGTGGACATATCTGGTACCTAAAAGTCAGCATGTGGTCACAAATACAATCAACTGATAACTTAAATAGTTTCTTTTATCTTGCCTCTACTGACCAGACTTAATCTCAGGTGGGATAAGTGTGACAATGGCTACATCCACACTGACTTTTGCTATGTTTACACCTAGAGTTTTAGGACCAATACCAATAGTACCAATAGGCAAAGACACAAACTCAACTGATATCATTGCTGGCCACAATTGCTAATATGAAGACTTTTTAAATTCAATATATATTTTAAGCAAATAGATTTTTTTTATAAGTAGCTGTAGGACATTTTGTGTTAATAGATTTAAAGTGTTTCACAGCAGGGGACACATTTGGGAGAGAAAATTGTCATAATGGTTTGCATTAACTGAATCAAATGTAATACTTGCTGGTAATTCTCTCTCCGACATACGCAGGAGACAAAGTGGTGAAAAAGGAGTGAAAGCAGTATCTTTTGTCCTGTGGGGTTCCTGGTGTGTTATTACAGTCTCCTCTGGTGCCGGCATGTGCTTTCTCTGACCCTACCTCACATACAGACACACACACACACAGTGTGGGTGCACCAACTGACGCACAAACTCTCCCTGACCCCTCCCTGATCTACTGGCTGCCCTTTGACCCGCTGTGCTGTAGCGTTGACCAAACATACCCCAACCCCGCTGAGACCACAATACGGCACTGTGGCGCCACGACCCACACAATACTGCACTATGCTGGAGGCAGGCAGAGAAGCTGGGGGAGAACGAGAGTGTGAGAAAGAGTGAGGAGAAAGAGGAAAATGTCAGAATATGTAAGGTCACATTCAAAAGAGAAATGAAAACAAATATAATCAACTCCCCAAGTGTTAACAAATAAGAGATTGCGTAGAGACAACACACACACATGTTGTATGTTATTATAAATGGGTGTTACAAAGTCAAAAGAAAGACAAATGAGCGATGAGAAATTGATGACTAGGAAGTATATAAACGCCTTCTCTGCTCCCAGCATACCTTTCTACCTTCTTGCTAACAAAAACCTAAGCATTGCCCTGTAATTATGAGCTCATCATATACTGTAGTATGCATTTATGGTGTGCTTGCTGTAAAGTTTAAACTATTTTATCCCTCAATTTGCCTTTTTATAATCCTCTAAATCCCCCAAACCACTGGTGGGTGTGAAAAGCATGTTGTCTTTACAAAATGACCAAAATGACACCATTAGTCAGAGCCAGGATAGAATGATCTGATTTTGAACTTTTCCGAAGGTTTTTCAGCTAATAAGGTATGACGCGCATTTCATTCGGAAAACCAAATCTAAGCTCTGGTTAGAGCAAAGTGTTTGCTCTAACCAGATTCTGCAAAGAATTAAAAGTTCTCAGCGCAACCGGAAAGATGTTGGTGACTCAGCTGTGACTGTCGCATGGCAAAATTGAAACACTTGTGACTGACCTAGGTTGAACTGCAGGCTATGTTTACACAGAGCAGGTAGGAAACAAGTATGGAAACAAAAATAATTTGTAATATAAATAATAAAAGAAATAAAACTGTCATTTTTTCATTTTAATGACTCCTGGCACCCTAACTTTTTTTATACTACAGAAAAGAGATTTTTCAGTTCTCTCTACTTCTAGCCATGGTTGTGCCATTTCCATAATGGTGCAAGACTTTATACCACAGTGAACAATGAGCCCACAGTGGGTAAAAATGTGAGACAAGCTAAAATTGCCAACAAACTGCTTGGAGTTCACTCGGAGAGCGCAGACCTCCGCCAAGCAGCTCATGTCTACTCATCAGGGCTGAGGAATATCCGAATATTCAGCTTGTGCGGGGTGCAGGGTGGGGGGTGAGGCGCTAAAATCTAAAAATTGAGCCTCGGCAATGGATATTCAGGTCCAATTAATGACAAATTTAATCACCTGTTCCTTGTCCCATTATCAACGATTTCATCAAAATCCATTCATAACTTTTCAAGTTATCTTCTAACAAACGGACAAACAAACAAACAAACAGACAAACCCCGGCAAAAACATAACCGCTGCTTCGCTTGGCGGAGGTAGTTATACTTAAGATACCTATAATATTTCCATTTGATGAAGCGATGCCACCATAAAAACATCTCCTGAGTCTTGAGTTTAATCATAAAGCTACTTTGAGGGGGAAAGGGGAAACTGTGTTATGGGGTTAAAGTCATTGTTATATTTCTTTGTTTATCTCTAACTATTTCTTCCACAACGCCTTCTTTTGCTATCTTATCTTCTCCTGTTGCTTTTCTTTCAGCTGCTCCCCCTCCACAAACACACATCACATCACTGCGACACGCCGTCAACCCCCGCAGAGAACGTCCAGACAGGCCCATGAATACCCCACCATTAGCAAAGTCAAAGCAAACATTGACTTTATCTAAATGTGGGCTAATAGCCTTTAACATTAACAGACCCTGTAAAACTCTGAGCTGCAGAACAGTGGCTGCAGAAAGGGGGGTGTAGGGGGTGAGGCTGCCTCGCAAGGTCCCCAGTCTGTTCCCTGCAAGTGTGTTCAAGTAAGTGCTAGTTGATTCGTACGTAATGTTATATTGAACAATAATTTGAAACAAAATATAGGTTTAAAAGGAAGAAGGAATAAAACATTTTGGACAAGTTGTAAGAGAGTTATGGAAACTATCAAGGTTTTTTATTTGTTTCATTTAAGTGACAAATTGCATTATTTGGCATTTTGACTTCTACTTGTCCAAACAGCCAATAAGACAACATTTGGCCCTGACGTTAGGATTTAACAAGAGGAACTAAAGGGGTCATTTGGAGCCTTTGAAGCTTCCCTTTGTCTGCTAATCACCACATCATCAACAGACAAAAACACACACACAAAGTCTTTCTTCTCTCATTTAGAACACAAATGCATCACTGTGAGCAAATCATAAATTAAGCTGCAGAACAGAAGAAGTCACCTAAAGGATTTCTTCATTTTTAGCTCTTCACTTTAAGCATTTGCCAAATAAAACACAATACAAATCTCTCTGTCACAGGCTAAATATATATATAAAAATATTAATAATATAAAGTGAAACTCTCCCCTGTGGATTCTGATGAACATTTTGCCCATTTATGGTGATCTGGATTCAGTATTTCCACCGCAAACACTGAGGCTAGCAGGTAAATGTCCACTAGGCCGTATAATGGTGATCAGCATGTCAAATGGCATTTACGATAGTTAGCTGTGACTTAGAACGCGTTGCATGCTTAAACAGCAGGAGCGAGGTGGAGGAGATTTACTGATGTGAACCCATGAGCGCGTCTGTTTACAATGAAGTAGAGTTGTCTGTTTGAAGCATATGTCTGTGGTATGCAGTTGTTTACTCTGAGGAATCAAGATGCTCTACTCCTCCGTCTCCCTCCACCAAACTTCACACAAAGAGACAGGCAGATGCTTACCATTACGCATACCACAAAGTTGTTTTTTTCATGCAAAGTGTAGTAATTTAGCTTTCTTTCATTTTCAGCACAGTGTGTGGGCAAATACAGAACACCGAGGTAAAGTTTAAACATCGGAAATGAGCTGATTTATTAAAATGTAATGCTTTTTCACTCATTGGTCATGTTGCGGTCAACAGGTCAACTACCACGAGGCCCAGCACTGTCCATACTGAAATATTTAGCTCCATAATTCATCAACTCAACTTTCAGCGATGGAGGTCTTCATAATAACGGCCTAAAACCCAAAGCTATCCAGATTACAATGATAGAAAACGTATGATTCATCCTTCACTGGTTCTCTCAGTACACTAGACTGGTGGTTGGATGAAAGAGACATCTGAAGACGTCTCGTTGGACTCTGGGAACTTGTGACAGGAATTTTTCACAGTTAACTGATATTTTCTAAATCAGTTTAGCAACAAATGAATTGGTAGACAAGTAAAACATTCGCTAGTGCGTTCGTCTTAGCATCTAGCTGCAAACTTTAAAGCAATGCTTAAAGCTATTGATGACAATGTGCATTCTTCTCTGGGCCTCTTCACCCAACCACAATTCCCTCCTACATATCATATCGTTAGCGTTAGCATGCTAATTACATTCCTTGGTAATGAGTGTGTGCGACAGAGGGTTGTTAAGTGATTGTGGGTAGTGTGTGTGCGTGCTTACATGTGTTAAGTCATATTTATGGGTAGTGTCTTCTACTTGTATACGTTTGCAGCATCTGTGTATGCGACTGTTTACAGTCTGCACTTTCTGTCTGTCATTGTCTGCAGTGACGATGAGCCGTTCTCTCGCTCGGTTTCTCGATGTGTGTTTGCAATGGTGGCTTCTTTGGCAGCTTTCATGGAACGGAGATGTATTTTTAATGAGTTTGCAGCTCTTTACACTTATTCTAATGCCAAACAAACCCTCTGATCTCTGTGTCAGTTCCTCTCCCCTTGGCCAGATAATGGGTGGTCTATGTGGCACCACCACTTGAAAAACATGAAGCTGTTTGGACGAAATGATACTCCAGGAAACCATGAAGCCAAACCTGCGCTCATCTGGGCATAGCCTTTGTTTTTTGAACCAAGTGTGTAGAAGAGGCAGACCAGAAACATGTCAGAATGTGATGTGTCATTTCAATACAAAACATAACTGAAATAAACTCTGGCTTAACTGGATTAACTTCAATAATCACATTATTATTCTTATTATCATAATTTCTGCCATGCTCCAGTTGTTTGACCGTGAAGCGTTTAACAACCAGATGATGTAAATACCATCTGACATGCTGATAACCATCCGATATGCACATGACACATCACATCACTTGTATGCACATATGAGCCAATGAACAAGCAATGGGATCTGCTCAGTGCTTTCCAAGTCATTTTGGGTTTTACACTGTTCCTCAACTGCCTATTGATTACACCGGAGAAAGAAACAGAGCTAACAGATTATGCAAGTGTTTCCATTCAAGAGAAGTTTTCTGCTCTTCGGAATGTCTTTTTATTTATATACTTGTTATGCGATGAGGGAAATTGGAATAGAAGGACGACATTACTCTTCAAGATTATACTTGTAGCTACAGTAGAGATATTTGATGCTGTATTACATCTGCATTTAGTCATGAGCACAAGACCACCAGGGTCAGGAATAGTTCAACTTTTAATGAAACATGATCATGTCACTTTCATGTCTGTACGGAAAAAAATTAAGCACATCAAGGACAAAGTTAGTTTGTAATGGGTCTTTTGGAAATGACTGCACATGACAGTAAGCATAATCAGTCCATGTACATGGAAGGCAGAAAATCAGTGTGTTTTCTTGTTATTTCTGACAATTTGCTAAACAAAAATGTCTGTTATGTTTGAGTGAATGAAACTCCAGTCAAAAAAAAAAAAAAGAACATAAAGTGAATAGCAAATCTTTACCTTACCATTCGCACTGGTGAATTTACTTTGGCAATTTTGGAGGCACCTAAAACCCTGGTTTAAGCTAGCATAAAGACCAGAAATAAAGGGAACCAGCTAGCCTGAATCGTCCACTTATTAAAACATGATATCTTGTTTGTTTTATCTGTATAAAAGCCTAAAAGTTGTTGTCACGGTCAGGTTCCCAGGAAACCAGGACTCCAGGAAGTCACCGTCACCACTTGTAACTGCCCACAACAACCACCACAGGTTTTACTCCTGTCTTTATAAGCTAACTGTCTCTTGACTGTAGTAGTTTTTAGCATAAAAACACAGCAGTGCTGTCAACCTCCTCATCTAACTGTAGAAAAAAGGCAATTAGAAAAAGTATATTCCTGAATTGACGCTGCAAAACATATTTTATGATGGACTGGAATGAAATTCTTCATTCTTGAGCCCAAGTCTGTCCAAAGCCGCAAGTAGCTCCAAATGCACTGGTTTGCTACTAGTTTTTAAACCCCTGAAATCAAGCTCAGTGCTGTTCAGGTAACAGGGGAGAATGCTAATCTCTCAGCTGCTCAGTCTCATGCTCAACTACACACACACACACACACACACACACACACACACACACAAGCACACAGAGGCCCAGACACTGGTTCACACAGTGCTGTTGTGTAAGCCTCTGGAGTGAAGTTTATGCGAGTCTACATCTGCTGCAATAAGGGCATAAATGTTGCATCTTTATCTGTCTCTGGGCTTATCTGTCTGTCTGCTTGTCTCTGTATCTCTTCCTCTTCCAGACTTCTCTTCATCTCTTTCCTTCGCAGCAGTTGAGCAGAGCCCGTAGCTATTTTATTATTCCTGCTCCCATTTGCCAATCAACACAGGAAAACAGCCTTCAGTGCCACATGATGCTCAGCCCCCATAAGTTCCAAGGACACCCAGGGAAAAGTACCTTCCAGTAACACTTATTACAGCTGTTTAGCCTTTAGTTTTCATTCATCCACAATTAAACTACACATTTACGCTACTTGCAATTTTACAGCATGAAAACAGAATGTACAGTTCAACACAACTTCCTGGATTTACACAATAGGCAACATTTACTGCAACTAAATCTAGTGTGCAAATGGGGATTGCCCTGATAGACGAGGCCACAAAAGAGCCAATGTTTTCAGTTTTAAATGTCCCGTTGTGTCTTGTAATATTGAGCTTTTTATTTTTAATTGTTTACACAGTTGCCCTGAGTAACCCGCTTCTGGTATGCATATTTCTCTGGGACAGTAGTCAACCAAGTCACAAATAAAGTGTTTCTCGGTATCATTAGCTGGAGTGCAGTGTAGAATGCAGCAAACTGGAAGAAGTTTCTCTACATTCAACCTAATTTAATTTGTCAACCCTTTAATTAATTTAAGTCATTTTGTTCTCATATATTGTAATCATGAGTTTGTCTTACTTCATTACCCATTTACAGTAACATACCAAATACACCAGAATAGCCTATATTCAGAGACTTTGCTGCTATTATTTGAATATGATTGTAGCGAGCAATCCAGCGACTGGTTTAGTTGCTAGTCCTAAAACACATCATAATGTAAATGTTCTTTCTGTGGAGTTGGCTCATACTCTGCTGAGAGACGGAACCGGCTGTCCAGCTCGTCACTTCTTCCCCGAGGCCGTGTTTTGAGGGTCTTGAGCAAAAGGAGTCTGAGGTATGCTCTTTTCTGGTACTTCTGATAATTATGGGGATTACAGAGCTATTCATTTGGGCTACTGCAGACTTGTTGTTTTTTTCCTCACCAGCCATTGTTCAGGTGCCACTGAGTTATTAAACTCTCGCTGTGCAACAAAGCTGCTCAGTGGGCAATAGTAGATCACTGTGGGGGACACTTGGCAACTTCCAGAGAAGGTTACTTTGTTCCACCAAGGGTCTCGCTAAAACAGTCCTGTACTTGGTGTAGGCTGTTGTGGTCAATACACTGCCTGGGTGTAAGCGCTGCCTGAGGGGATGATGTCAGGGGAAATCAAGTCCTATTGACACATCTGCAAGCAAGTTAGACCGTTAAACAGATTTCGCTTGACCTTGGCTTCTAAGTTTGGTTCTGACTTGGATTATCGTATGCGGAAAATGTTGGTGTTTGGACAAACTTGCAAGCATTCTTTTACTTTGACCTTTTCACTGAAAATAATCTTGAGATTGGATGAAATTGCAGGCAAACTGTTGGATTTACCTTGAAAATTGCAAAATTGTAAACACATGGAGACGCAAGCAAAAGAAAAACCTGTTTGAAATCTTCCTGTTCTTGGATTCTAATCACCCATTTCTAATATAATTAATCTGTTCAATTGTATATAATACAGTGTAAACAGGGGGCCCTACATATGAAATGCAGACGGAGAATACATAACACGCTGCATTACCACAAACCCACAAATTTTTAGTTATAGAGGCATGCACCTCAGCCCACAGGGCGACCAAATCCCAGCATCCCTCTCATCACACATGCCCCCATACTGTAAAGATGTCTTTCAGCTGCCTTTAAATTTTTACTGTTACACATGCAATACCAAACAAAAGTGCTGATACTGTACTTTAACAGAGAGTAAAGATCTGCCTGGCAACTCTACATTCACCAGAACACAAGATAAGGGAGAGACTTAAGTTTCTAAGAGGTACATAATAGCATTTTGTTCCATCTGTCCTCTGCATGCTCTCCTGCCCTCTCTCTCACACCCCTTCCAATAATCTGTTTCCTTCTCTTATCCATTTTCCCCTCCTTTTTTCCTCACTCATGCCTCTTCATTCCTTTTCTCCTCTCCCTGCTTCCCTTCTGTCTCTTTTATCATCCATTCTTGCTTCAGTCTCCCTGAGAAATGGGACCCCATTTTTTCCCCCTCTTTCTCTTCATTCTTTCCACCTCTGTCCTCTATTCTACTTTACCCTTGCCTTCTGTCCCTCTCTGCTGCCTGCCCCGGTTTCACTGACAGACTGCAGTCAGCGAGGGGGAGGAAATGCTGTGGCATTGTACAGCAAACATCCCTAATAGGCTAATCTAATCTAATCTCTTTGCGGTCTATGGCCCTGTGTTTACTTTCGGCCCCGTGTCTGCATGCTGGCTCTGCTTCGCCTCGCTGAATGCAGCTTTGTTCCCACTGAAAACTCATCATCGGTGTGATCTCGGGAACGGGCGCCAACTCCACAACCGTCTGCTCATGAAGCCTGCAGGCAGGAGATCGTTCTCATCTATGTACAGCTTGTGTGGCTGTTGTTGTTGTTTGTCGCAGTACTGAGGCTGAACCTGAGGACTGACCTCTCTGAGCGATTTTGCAGCTTAGTTTTTCAGTTGAAATTTTACTCTATAGCCAGCATGCTAGCATCTGTAAATAACCAGGAGGGAGGACACCACATGACAAGGTGCTAAAGTGCCTGACAAGAACTGAAATATCACTCAAAAGTTCACCCAAGGACAAGCGCTTGTATATATTCCAAAATCTGCGCAAAATATCAGCTCCAAAAAGAGCGATAAAGGACGACAAGGTATTTTAAATGTGCAATTAAAGTAAAAGGGAGAAAGACATTGAAAGACAAAATGGAAAGATGAGAGTGTAATATAGCAGCGATGTAGCAAAGATGCAAGAAAACATCACCACAATTAATTTACTGCACGGACCTTTAGAAAACTCTTTTACAAGTACTGCTGGATTGTGATTTATCCTACTGCCATTATGTTACCGCTGTTATTTTTGACTGTGTTGAAATTAGTGCTTCTGTTACTCACCCCTGACAGCTGTGGACATCAGGATCATCTCCAGCAACAGACAGACCCAGAAAAGCTCCATTTTCTTTCGCTAACGAAGAAAAAATGCTCTGATCTGAAGGAAACCAAACGAGAGAAAAAAAAGCATGAAAATCAGGCACATTCATTTTGATTGTATAACTGCATTGGAACGTTTTTTAAAAAGTTGCCAAAGATAGAAGACGTATGGTGAAATGATCCAAGCGCTCACTTCTAAAATGTTTTTATCTTAATCTCAACCTCTTTTCGTGTATTCCAAACGGTTCCTTGATCGACTCCGTGGCAGTCAGAACAAAGTGAGGTGTTCATCACTGACCAAGCGCAAGTATAAATCTGTCTGACGATTTTCTGGAAGTCAAACTACACTTTTTCCTTGCAGATTTATTCTGTCCACCTGTCCACATGTCTCTCCTTACAGTGGTTTTAATCTTTCTGCCACATAAATTCTTCCCCAAACCTTACAGGGATCCTATTTCAATACTTCACATGCTGCATCTTGGATCAGTATCTGTCATCTCTCGGCGTCTCTCAGCTCTCCGCACACTTTAAAGTGCAGGTTAACTGATTTGGCAAGTTTGTGACAATCGGGTATAGATTTTCAAATGACACCAGGTTAAAGTATTACTTCATTTACATAAAGTCAGCTACTGATAATACTGTAAATACATAGTCCCCAAGTTTAGAATGAGCACTTTAAGAAGGAATTAGCAAATTAAAGATTAAAGGTTTCTTGAAAGGGGTGGAAAGGCTGCAACCTGTGACTGTTTGCATCCCAAACTGGAGGATTTGTGCATTTCTATCTAAATAAATAACTTCTTTAATTTATATTTTAAATTGTTTTTAAAAAATGAAATTGTATGCAATTATAATATAGCCTGCTCCTCTGCATTCATACAGTAAGATACACTCAAACTCCTGTGAATGCGCTGTCTAAAGTTGTGGCTACTTTAGTTTGTGAACTTTAAAAAGAGTTGCAACAGGTTAGAAGTTAGTTTTTCAGATACTTTGTTATTCTTAACTTTAAGTAACAACTTCTGTATTTTAGAGACAGGAATATGAGAAAAGCTGGAGTCAGAATTAAAGGTTTAAACTTCAGAAACACCAATAAAAAGGCAAAGAAAAAGCTCATAAACACAATACTGATAGTAGACTCACTTTAAACAAACATTATTAACACTTCGTGGGTAAATTATAGAAATATTACAATGACTTTGCTTTCAAAAAATAAAGTAGGACTTACTGTACAATTCCCAGCAGTGATGATTAATCCTGTTTGCTAGCAGCCGGTTACCTGCCGTTATTCCACACACATAAAAAATAGCACCTTCTTTCCAATGATATGAAGATTTCGATGACTTAATCCGTGATTAAAACCGAGAAAAACGTGAAGCTGCGTCTGTCAGCGAAACGACAACTTGCAGTAAATGAAATAAACTTGTAAAAAGTACACAAAGAAGCTAAAAGCATTAAAAACTGTGAGAGTAAATGTGGAAAAAATATTAAAAATACACAAGCTGGGTCAAACACGTGAGCGCTCAAAATGAAGTAGTAGTATTTCTGAATGACAGCAAACCGCTCGAAGGAAAGCAGAGAGGGAAAAAGAAAGAAAAGGCAATCTTATCTACATCCTCGCCACTTTGAGGAAGTATTCGGACGCGTATGTGTAATATTTAAAGCCGAATACTACATCCACATTGCCTCCAGCAGCGGTTCGCCGTCTGAGTTCCAGCCGCAGGCGAGAAAACAAACCGAGGCGACGGACGGTCCCAGCACGTAACTTTCAGCCAATCAGAGCGCGGGCCAATCAGGGGGCGGACCAATCAGAGAGCGGGATGGCGCAGGACAAATTTGGAGCGGTTCATGGTGGTGAGGAGGGGAGATTATTATTATTAATCATTTGTTAGTAGCAGCAATGCTTAACAGAGTGATGTGGACTTTACACCAGGGGACATAAAGAGGGCTACAGGAGAGTATACAAAGATTTTTAGATTTCTATGAATAAAATTATTATTTATTAGTTAAATTCAGTAGGCTGTCATTATCATAATCATAGTCATCATCATCATCATCATCATCATCATCATCATCATCACCATTGTCATTATAATCATTATCATTATCGTTTTTATTAGTAGTAGTAGTGGAAGTAGTAGTAGTAGTCGTAGTAATAGTACCAGTGTATAATAATAGCTATATAATGTATGGGTTCTTCAGAATTAAGAAAGTATTTTGTATTATATTATTTTCTATTTTATTTTATTCATGAATTCTAGTGCATCTACAGTCGTGGTGCAGCACAGCTCGCTCCAAGTAACAATATAGAGCTATACTGTCACCTTGTGGCATTTGGACGTCATTACAGCAACAGGCTTTCGAAAATGATCACTCACACTATGCTGATGTGTGCTATATCAGGCATAACATTATGACTACCTGCCTAATATTGTGTTGGTCCCCCTTATGTGCTCAAAAATGCTCTGAACCATTCGCCATGGACAAGAGGAACTCTCAGGGTGTCCTATGGGGTCTGGCACCAGGACGTTGGCAGTGGATCCTTTGGGTACTCTGGCTTGTGCAGTGGGGCCTCTGTCAAACAAACTTGTTCCACTGCATCCTGCTGATGCTTCATCAGAATGGGGTATAGGAAGTTTGGAGGTCAAATCTACATCTTGGGCTATCGTCATGTTCCTCAAGATGTTCCTGATAGGTGGGGTGCATTTTCCTGCGGGGGTAGGCCAGTGACATTTGGGATTTCCATTTGCATGAGGGAGTGGGCTTGTTCCGGGACAGTGTTTATTTGGGTGTCTAAGTCTCATCAACACAGATGACAAAATCCAAGGAGTAATACTTGATATGGCTCCTGTTTTATATATATATATTATATTACATATTATATACAGTATGTGTATATCTACATATGCATATATAGCTCACATGTAGCTCAACTGAGAAAAAAATGGAGCCAGTAGTCGAAGTTGGGAATTATCTCCCTTGAATCTCAAGTATGACTCCTGTTGCTAATTGTTCTCTTCCTTTCTCCCCTATATTTCCTGGTGAATTTTAGGAGAAAAATATGAGAAACACATCAGACAAAATCCAAACTAAAACAAGGCTGGAATGAGAACCCTCTGGGGTAACAAATTCTCAACCACTGATTCAATCCACACATTAGTCAGGTGTGGTTTTAAAGGACAATCAAATAGTCTGACCAGTAACCAGACAGTCCTTTGACCTGTGACTATTAAAGTCCACCTTAAAATTCAGCTTTATTCAAATGACACGATGCCACAGATGACAAGTGACAGATCAGAATGGGCTGCTGGATGCTGACTTGTTAGTTAGGGCCATAGTCACGCATTTGAATGTCCAAAACTCCACTTTAACCTCAGCATGTTTTTGGACTGTGGGAGGAAGCTGGAGAACCCGTTGAAAACCCACACTGCACAGGGAGAACATGCAAACTCCACACAGAAAGATCGCAGGCATCCTAACCGGGACTCGAACCGGGGATCTTCTAGCTGTGAGGCGACGGTGCTAACCACTGAGCCACCGTGCAGCCCCCACTATTTGTCATCTAAGAAATTTTTTCAGGCAGCATGATATGACACTCTGACTGAATGTGTCTGACAACGCGACCTTGTCCCCCAAAATGTCCATCAATTTCACCAAGCCCTTAATGAAGAGTGGGAGAACTTTCCACAAGTCAGCATCGACAACCTCAATAACTCTATGTGTGGCAGATTCACTAGCGTTACTAACTTATGATTTCTGGTCTATGGCCGCAGTCTCAATTTGCTTTTTTATCAATTCTAGTATTGTTTCTTGACCTCCATTCTGCTGTGGAGATGCAGTGTGATGGATCAACAAATACTTATGGACTATGTTAAAAAGAATGGATAGTAATTAATAAAATATTAGGCGCTGTGTTTTGTGCAGTATATGTTTCTGCACAAATATCACCTAAAACATAATGAGATTTTGACAGAAGCCCTAAAAGTAGATCAAAAGAATCCAAAAATAGAAACAAGACAAAAAATATTAAACTTGGGCATTTATGTTAAGAGAATAATGATCTAATATTATTTTTCTGTAAGTGGCAAAAGTAAGTCAATCTCTGAGATTAGCGGTTAATTTGAAGGTTAAATTAGATTCAGGTGTTGAAATCTATCAAAGTCTGATCTTTGCAACACATTTCTTGAAGTGTCATGACACGAACAAAGGAGATTTCTCAGAACCTCAGAAAGAAAGTTGAAAAAGTCAAAGCTCTCCAAAAAGGACATTGCTGCCCGCATAAAGTTTGCTAAAGCTCATGTGGACAAGTCAGAATGCTATTGGGATTTTTTTTGTGTGTGGACGGATGACACCTAAATAGGACTTCTAGGTTGAAATGAGCATGTTTTGAGAAAGAACAACGCTGCATTCCAGCATAAAGACCTTATCCCATCTGTGAACCGTGGTGGTCATATCATATTTTGGCTGAATCCAGGCCAGGTGGCTTACCATCATCATTGAAACAATGAATTTTAAATGATACCAGAAATCCTAAAGGAAAAGGTCGGGTCTGTCTGTGAACTGAATCTGTAGAGAAAGTGGGCCATGCAGCAAGACAATGACCCTGAGCAAACATGCCGTTCCAGCAAAGAATGGTTAAAGAAGCAAAAAGTTAATGTTTTGGAACGACTGAGTCAAAGTCCTGAGCTTTACACAATAGAAATGTTGTCGAAGGAGCTGAGGTGAGCGGTTCATGTGAGGAAACCCACCAACCTCCAAGAGTTGAAATTGTTCTGTATAGAGGAATGGGCTGATCCACAGAAACCAGAAACATTTAATTACAGCTATTGCAGCACAGGCGGGTCTCACCAGATACCAAAGCAAAGGTTCGCGTACTTTTGCCACTCACATTTATATGGATTATTGTCCTTAATTAATAAGTGACCAAGTATGATATTCTGATCTTATTTGTTTTAACTGTGATCTCTGTATCTACTTTCATGACTTGTATGAAAAGCATATGCTGTTTTTGGTCATTTATTAAAACATATAGATATGTCTTGAGGATTTATATACTTTAAAGCACCACAAAGGGATCTCTGATCTGTCCCATTATTTTAAAAAAGCCCCTTGAGACAATAAAAATTCCCCCAGTAATGTAGGAATTCATCGGGACAGTAAAATTCTCCTGCAGACTTTGCATCTGCTTCCTTGTTAGCTTCAGTTAAGAATATCTCTCTTCCTGGCTGAAAAGTAATTCATTCTTGTCAGCTTAAGCTTAAATAGCTCCATATAAACTTTGTCAGGCTCTAAGAACCTGTGGAGGAGCTTCTTCTTGCAAAAGCAATACTGATTCAATGATAATAAGAAGGTGTCTAACAATTATAATCGTATAAAATAATAAAGTGTACTATGTCTATAATGGACTACATATGCTAGAGTTTTCATATGCATATTTACATCCATTCATTCTGTTACTGAAGAACTCCAAACTATTCATCCCATTGTGTCCTTGTCTTTTTGTAAAATTTAGCATTTTCCACAATCTTATGCAACTTCTTAAAAAGAAATGTGTCTGATTCCTGATTCTGAATATCCTGCTTTTACCCTTTCAAAGTATATTCTCTTTCACATTTTAAAGCTGCAGTGCCATCTCCTGGTGATAAGAAGAACAGCACACCAACGTTGCGCAGTCACAAAGCTTTCCAGAAATTGAAATCCTGAACTCATATGTTTGCTTGAAAAAAACACGTTATAAAGTTATTTGAAACTGTGTCAGGATCATACATGCAGTCAAAGCTTTACTTTCTTGAAGTGCTTAACATGCTCTAATTCATGTCATTGCAATGTCATGTCTTCAGTGTATTCAGGTAATTCATTTTTTAAAATTTACATATTATCCTTATTAATCTAAAGTAATTGAAAATGTTGTTTAATTGGATTTTTTTTTTCCTCCAAAATATAAAAGAGGGCATTTAGTGTCTTAAAGTCCCACTGATCAGTATTATTATGCTCCAGGAATAAATGTCTAATGTAGGGCATCTTCTATTAACATTAATACATATTTTATTTGCATTGATAATATACACCGATCCTGCCTAATATTGTGTTGGTCCCTCTTATGTGCTCAAAAATGCTCTGAACCATTGGGCATGGACAGGAGGACCTCTCGTACCGTGTTTCCACCAAGAAGCACCAGGAGCTAGTTCGGAGCTAGTGCTAGTTCGGAGCTTAGTTGGTTCAAATCCCGTTCCTCCTAAGAACCGGTTTGCGTTTCCACTGGCCAGGAGCCAAGTTGGAGCCACGCCATTGTGTCACCAGAAGCCATCTAAGCTTGTATCGATTACATAGCAGTTAAACAAACGCCATAAGTTGATGATAATAGCTGTGTTTATCTTTATAAAGATGAACATCTTTATGAAGATAAACATCTTTATAAAGATGTTTATAAGGTCCGCAAGGCGGAGGTCGTTTGTTGCCCACTGGCGGCACTTCCACGTATCCGCGACACAATTGTACCGGATTTCAGTGCGCAACAGTGTGTGTACAAAACTTCCGTGTGTCCCGGGATTCATTCCAATACATCTGATCAGACCAGGGACGTCCTGGAGAAAAAGGGTACAAATTATCACTTATGTGTCCCTTTCCACCGCTGATAGCTGGTCACCGCTGATCAGTAGCGCTTGTGTGTCCCTCTGCACCGCTGATCGTTGGTCACGATAACCCCGCCCCCAGCCCCTGACGTACTCGGTGCTTAGCTCTGGCCCAGCAAAGAGTTGGTGCTTGCTAAGCACCAGTTTTTAGCACCTGGAGCCGGTGCTTAGGCGATGGAAACACAAAGAACCGGTGCTTAGTCAGGCACTAGCTCCGAACTAGCACTAGCACCAGGTCGGTGGAAACACGGTATCAGGGTGTCCTATGGGGTCTGGCACCAGGACCTTGGCAGTGGATCCTTTGGATACTCTGGGTTGTGCAGTGGGGCCTCTGTCTGATTGTTTGACGTTTTTGCCATGTGGTGGGGTGCATTTTCCTGCGGGGGTAGGCCAGTGACATTTGGGATTGCCATTTGCATGAGGTAGCGTGCTTGTTCTGGGACAATGTTTATTTGGGTGTCTGTCTCATCAACACGGATGGCAAAATCCAAGGTTTTCCAGCAGAACACCACATAGTACCAATATGATCAATGTTATTCACTTCACCTGTCAGTGGTCATAATGTTGTGGCTGATCGGTGTATATTGTCACACTGAAATAACATGTAATAATGTCCCATTAACAATCTGGAAAGAGAAGGTAGATGATTTTAGAGAGAAATGAAGGAGGATGTTAAAAGTGTTAAAGTGAAACAACCATTTCTAAACAGAGAAGGGGGAATACAACACCACTTAACAGGTTCTTATAATGCAGTCTTGAGACCTCATCACTATGAAGTTTCACCAGCATTAACACCTCATCCCCCAACTGACGGTTTCACAGTCATTTACACCTTGAGGCATGTTAGTCTTGGGTTGTTAATGAACCTATCGCCTTGTAATTTTACAGTGACAATATTTACCTGGGACTCTCCAGCAGATAGATTTGTCATTTTTGTAAAGCTTATTGTGACTAATGTTTGCAAACTTTATGTTCAGTTTCATTATATAACAGACAATATTAAATCGAAACGCAGCCTTTGTGACTGTACTTGTACTCGGTTATACTGCATTATATAAGTTTTTTCCATGATCTTTTACACATAATTTTTGCTCACATCTGCTGTTATTTCGTAAAAGTCTCACTTTGAAAACTTTATTCTCTTGTGTTTCCAGTGGAGCTGGATACAGAGCACGCACAGAGGGTCCCTGGGGCAGAACAGGGAGGGGTCCCACCTCCCCAGGTCAAGCTGAAAGAAAGGCAGAAGTTCTTTGAGGAGGCCTTTCAGCAAGACATGGAGCAGTACCTGTCTACTGGCTACCTGCAGATCGCTGAGAGGAGAGGTGAGAAGGCGGTTGGAAGTGCCTCACGGATGCCGTAGTCATACTCTGTGATGATATTCAAGCAGCTTGATATTTAGCATTCCTTGTCTCCTGATGCCTGCAGAGCAAAAAGGAAAATGTTGAGGAGTTTAGGTTAAGGTAATGTTGTGTGTGTGTGTAACTTATCCTAGGGTGAATGCAAAGCCATCCAGCATTCAAATGAATTCATTTCAGACTCCCGATACTATCAGCTGAAACCTTCACACTTCAACTGCATATCACAAGATTGAGCCATAATAGCTTTCTGCAGCGAGGCTCCACACTCCAAGTGGCTGTCGCTTAACACACAAGTAGAGTCATTACTTTGAAAAATGCCACCATGCCATATAAATGGACTCTTCCACTGGGATTATAGTAGAATCCTGCTAGAGTTTACCCCATATATTGCTGCCAGAAGTCTGCTAAAATACCCAAAGGATGTGCTGGGATGAGGGACTGCATGAGAAATACACCCTACCTCGAAAAGATGTTACAGACTCTGCAGGGCAGTGTTTGTAATGTGATTTTTCTTCTTCTTTTACTCATCTATCCCTCTGCCTTAATCCCCTGGAAATGGCTTATTAGAGACGATTGTGGAGCTGCGAGGAAGGAGGGAGAGACGAAGCGAAAAGAAAGAGACTTAAGGATGGGAGAGGGAGAGAATGTGGGAGGCTTATGTTTTCACTGTCACTCAAAATGGCTTTTTTATCAATGCAGTGTTTGTTTTTAATAAACCTTAAAAACAAAAACAAAGCCAGTGTGTGAAATATTCGCAGCTCATTATCCTGAGACTAGTTAGAATAAGGTGTAGATTCATTCATGGTAAAAAAATAAATAGATAAAAAACACAGTGGAGATGTTTGCATTTAGACTCTGGTGAACCACATGTGAAATGAACACACTCCGACTCATTACCCTCGATGTAGCTGTAAATCCCTGCAGCAGGGCGGCGCCACTGAAGAGCAAAGAGACGCCAAGAGAGAGGAGAGAGATATACAGGAATAAACTGAAAGAAGATATTCAAGGAAACGAGAGAAAGAGCCATGGATGTCATAAGCCACTGAGCCATCAAACGCTAGTCTCAAGGGTCTTATACACACTCTCTCGCACAGACACATGTACTCTCTGCAATCTCACTGCAGGCAAAAAAAACTGTGCTTTCCCAGCAGGGGAACCTTTTAGGCAAGGTCACAGTGGGGCTAAAAGAGGAACATGTTGGAGGCAGTCACATGGAAATGATGATCTCAATGCAGTGCTTCCTGGACCAAGACTCTCACAACATAGCCACAGTGCCGGTGTGTTGTTTATTTCACGTGCTGCTCCATTTGGGGATGAAAAACTGAATCAGCATCCTCCATGCTATGTTTTATGAGGCTGAATAGCTGCTGTGTGGAGGGTAATTGCACAGCTGACAAGGGAGATATGGAAACGCACGTGAGAAGAGGCTGCAGGAGTCATTAGAGAGATTTAGACTTTTAAAATGTGTCACAAATGTGCGTGCAACAGTGATTTCCTATAAGTCTGACAAATTCACCACGTCTTCATTTGTCAGCGTGTATGTGTGTTTATGCGTTTATAATCAGTTTACATGTATGTTTATTGCACCTGTGTGGACATTCAGATGATTTGCCGAAGTAGAGGCATCTGAAAACTCACCCGTGTGTCTGTGTGTGATCTTTTTTTCTATTTGTGTGACTATTTAAAGGACAGGGAGACTTTGGGGCCAGTCTCCACGGGAAATAACATTCCCCTTTCTCTCTTCACTCTCTATTCTGCTCTCCCTCCCTGTGCCGCCCTCTTCTGCTCTCCTGCTCTCCTCATTTCCTTGAGGTATGGTAGCCAATGGCATCTTCTCTCACTGCTCTGTGATAACCAATCATGTCGCTTCTACCTCTTGTGCTCACAACTCACAACCCCCTCCACCCCGCCATCCCTTCAATGCACTGACTGGCTGTTTGTGACGCATGCAGCACATCATGATAGTAAATATGGGGGGTCGCACCCCTGCAAGGTGGTGAATCCAGGAGTGACTTAGCTGGTGTGCAAGAGGAGTGTCCAATGATTAAAATATGTACAGAAATTATGTCTTATGTTGAACAAGATGTCAGTTTTAATGCTGTTTCAGCTACGTATTACACAAAATAGCTGAATGAAGCATCCACATGTGCGTCCCAAGTGTCTAAAACTATACTAAATTGTGGAAAATGTGAAATCAGCCATGATACATTTATGTTGAACATACAGGAATCTTGAATGATTTCTCAAATTTGTCAAATGTCAGTATAAATCAACATACTGTATGATGGTTAATTCCAAGATTTTTACTAATGTACCTCAAAGCAAAAGTTGGACATTTCAATAAAGAGTGTTTTGCTTTCTTGGTAAGAAGATTGTTGCCACTCATGTTTTCCCAGTCAATATAAGGCTTCAGCCAGCAGCCAGGTAGCTTAACCTAACAAGACTGGAAATGAGGAAACAGCATCCCTGGCTCTGTCCAACACTTAAACATCAGCCTAGTTTCACAGATGAGCTTCTATGCTGGACTTAGTCATGTCCAGGAGTAGTGACTTCCTGGAGTCGGCGCTGATTCTCTGGCAACCTTGCAGCGCCAACAAGTCTTCAGGAAATTACTTCTCCAGCTTGAGATACATTATACTTCTATAATACTCAGACTTTACAGGTGCTGAAGGCAGATTTTGTTGCCTCCTGTCCGGACAGTGCCAGGTTTAGCTGTTTCCCCTCTTTCTTAAATTGCTTGCTTAGAGATATTGTAGGTGTTGCTTGTCCTCTTCATATACAGCTTACCCCAGATAATGATACCTGCCAACCCATCCTTTGCTATACTAATGCTTTGGATTTAAAGGTAAACACAAAGTTCTTTGTATGCACTGTACACAAGCTTACCCATTTCAAATGCCATCCAGCTTGATTGTGCTCATTTGCTGCTGCCTTTGTTTTTGGAGAGAACAAACAAAAAAATCTTTTCCTGGACTCAGCCTCTTGCTGCTGTAATCTGAATACTTTGATGTTTGCTGAAATCTCACTATCCCATGTTGTGTCCAGAGCCAATAGGTAGCATGTCGTCCATGGAGGTGAACGTGGACATGCTGGAGCAGATGGATCTGATGGACATGTCTGACCACGAGGCTCTGGATGTGTTTCTGCACTCTGGGGGGGAGGACAACAGCGCTGCTTCACCTGTCGCAGGTAGGAAGCCATACAGGAAAAACATGTTTATACACTAAATACACTTAATTCTTTTCAACTACAATAATGCATACAGGACTCGACGTACACTGAGCGAAAATGTAACCGAGGCATGTGATTTTATTAAATTCTATCCATTCTTTTTAACATAGCAGAATAAGTATTTGCTGTTCCAACACACAGCATCTCTACAATAGAATGGACACAATAAAACAACAAAATATGACCAGATATCAAAAGTCAGTAACCAGTTTGTCCACCTTTTGCAACACATAGTGCAACAAATCTGCAACACACAGAGTTAATGAGGTTGCTCGTGGAATATTGTCTTCATAAAGGACTCGGTGAAGTTGATGGACATTTTCAGGTTGTCAGACATGCTCAATGATTTCTCAGATGACAAATGGTAGAGTTGTGGACATGCAAGGGTCTGGCTGTGGTCCTAACTGAGCATGCCAACAGCTGTACTTGTATTTGTCTTGTCATCTGAGAATCGTGTCATTCGAATAACCCTGCATTTTAAGGTGGACTTTTATAGTGTCTGAGTACTGGCCACATAATCTAATAATTGTTTAGGGAGTGGATTAACTCATTGGTTGTCAATTTGTCACCAGTTGAGCAGCTCAAAAGCTTTTTTGTGTGGCTAAATTTAAGCCTTTTCTAACCATAACAATTGAAATGTGACTTTAACTTTTTCCCTAACTCAGAAAAGAACACCACTTGCACGCTGCGTCTATATTTTTGGTCAGTGTAACTAACTTGCTAAAGTTAATACATTTCCAAATTCACTGAAGCAGAAATATGTGACTCAGAAGATTGACAAGCACATTATTTAGACATGATGCACCAACAGCATCTGTCCATATCTGCTTGGAAAACTTCTTGCTGCTTCTACAGCATCTGACAGCTCATCTTCATCTAAAAATAATTTGAAGCCAGTGAATCTCTGCTACGTTTTTTTTTTTTTTTTTGTCTGTGACTGCGCTCAGCCGATTTATAGCAAGTCAAATCTAAACCTATGAAGTAATTCCAAAAACCTTGAACAGTGCCCTCCTTTTATTTGCAGCCCCTTTTCCTGAGATAGCACATAAATATTGAAGACTAATAAATAATAGAATTGTTTTGGTTTTTTAGGAGAAAAGGGGCACAGTTCCCCATAGACTTGTACAAACACTGAAAAAGGAGTATTATTTTCTATCTACCTGTCAACCTTGAGTATATATTTTTAACACAAAGTCTGAAGCTATCCATCTACTGTTCTTCTCAGGTCCAGATGTCGAGTCCTTCACCACGGAGATCAGCCTCCAGGTTCCCACCCAGGCTGAGCTACGGCACAAGCTTTCTTCCCTGTCGTCCACCTGCACCGACTCCGCCAGCCAGGACACAGAGGCCGGGGAGGAGGACGAAGACGACGAAGAGGAGGAGACTGAGCAAGGAGGAGGAAGTGGTGGTGTTGGAGGAACAGGGGGAGCAGCAGGAGGAGGGAGGAGGAGAAGACCCCCGGTGGTAGTGACCCTGGATGAAGAGGAGGTGCAGCCCGACACAGCGTTGGTGGACAGGGCGGATCAAGAGGAGCAGACCAGCAAAGACTGTGAGGAGAGGAGGCCGAAGGTTTGAGGAGAGTAGGACTGGATTCAAACACCCACAGCTGCCAAATCAAACTCAGATATCTAACAAATATTGGCTTTGTTCTTATATTCCTTTCATACATATGATAGAAGATACGTTGAGGTTGCACTAACTGCCATATGACCTTGCCTTAAAAGACCACTGATGTTTTCAATTCGAATTGAATCTTGTAAAGGGGTTTGAGTTCCCTTTAGCATAATGGCACTGAATGGCTTAACATGCACATGAATAGTTTGACTATTTTCAGAAAACTCTCTAATATTCTGTTTCTGTTTTAGTGCATGTTGAGACTGGGAGAAGCCCGATACAGTAAGTGATGAGGACATAAATATATACACTAAAATCTTCCATGTGACCCCTTGAGGTAGTTTCCTTTCATGCTCCATGCTAATACTTTAGCATTTGCTGTGCTCATAGACCACAACTGTTCTATGTGTTGCATATACTTGTGTTGGGGATTGCTGGAACTTTTACAGAACATTTTTGTTTTGTTGCTTACCACGATTAAGAGGCAATCACTATTAGCATTAAAAAAATCTTACTGCAGGTCACATAAGTGAAATTAAAGTAAGTCTTTTTGGACTTGTTACCCAAATTCACCCAAAAAGTAGGTTTCTAGCGTACCTCCACTAGTATCTTCTGGTTTTCAGATATATGTACTTAGAGATTTCAACTGCAATCCCTATGAGAGATCTGTTAGTGCTTACAGCTTTGAAACATGACATTAAATCTTTGTAACTTGTCTTCCCAGACAAAAAAAATGTCCTGATGGTGTTGAATAATTCACAAGCCTCTCTGTCAACAGCTGCCACAGAAACTCTTTCTTTGATATCTCAAAACATGGGCTACTAAAACCTATTTTCATAGTATGGGTGAATTGGCGATTTCATACAGCAAATGCAAAATAATTAGTAGAGGGTGCTTGACAGATGATCTGCAGGGGTCAAAAAGGTGACACTTTCATAATTTTGTGAATAAAAGGACAAACTAGATTCTACAATATTTGAATAATAAACTACCAATTTCCTACTTTTGTGCCATCTGCAGTGAAACACAGGGTTTAATAGCTGGCAGCCACCTGGCAGTGGGTAGTATAACACAGTACTGTAT
>OMNN01023948.1:0-46830 GCA_900302755.1 Chromis chromis
GAAGCTACAGGAGGAATATGATCACAGGTTTTCAGACTTCAGGACAAACAGACCCACTTTTAATTTTTGCTTCTCCTTGGATGTGCAAGATGCCCCTCCTGTGCTTCAAATGGAGCTCATTGACCTGCAGTACAGTTCTGAACTCAAAGCCCAGTTCATGGAGGTGAGTGAAAAAGCAGACAAGCTTAGACAATTTATGAGAGAATTGTCCCGCACCTTCCCTGAGCTTTCCAGGATGTTCAAGTGGAGCATGTGTCTTTTTGGGAGCACATATCTGTGTAAAAAGCTCTTCTCCACCATGAACTTTACTAAGTCAAAGTACAGGTCCAAACTTCCTGGTGAGCATCTTCAAGCCATACTGAGGGTCTCAACTGTTCCTCTCTCAGGCCAAATGTGGCTCAGCTGTGTGAGAGGAAGCACTACCAGGTCTCTGGCAGCAAGGAGTAGGAAAGAGAAGCCTATGTTCAGAAGAACCCATTCATGTTGAAGAACTGTTAATAATAAAGACTGAGAAGATTGGATCAGATGTACTTTTTTTCTTTTTCGAATACTTGATGCGGCCCTGACACACCTAGACTCTACCTCCAGCGGCCCCCAGGTAAATTGAGTTTGAGACCCCTGCTCTAGACCATGGACTGTCTTATGACAGCACCCACCTGTCATTCAAAGCGGTCAGGCTATTATTTATGCATAAAGTTAACTTTTAATACAGTTTAGTGAGTTATACAAAAACCCACCCCCACACAGTTGTCATTAATGGGGAAAACGCTATAGAGACCAAAAACATTTTTTGTACCAGACTGTAAACATGTTTATTTCTGCTGTCAAGCATTTTACCATGCAAGTCTATGGGAACTGACTCACTTTTGGAGCCAGCCTCACGTGGACATTCAAGGAACTGCAGTTTCGGCACATCCGCACTGGCTTAATTTCTCAGGCCAGGAGGTTACTGCTAGGTCTTACTCTTTTTTTTCCCCTTTTATTCTTTTTTCCAGCAGGATTGAAAAACAGTATTTGACTTCAGCGCTAGGTCATTTTGCTCAAGTATGAAGACATTTTGCCTGGCATCTCTCCGAGGTCAATTTTCTCCAATAACCAACACATCGGTCCATGACGAATTAACTTGAAAGCTAATAAAATGCAGTTTGCTGTGGAATTTCATTATCAATAGAGGACACATCCTGTCCACAGTTTTGACTGATCCCATGACCTTTCCACCACCATTAATCACAATTTTTAAATGTGCATAACAAATATCGAAATCTAATCAAAATCAAAGGTACTAGAATTACCATATAGGGAATGAAATTCTGTAAAAACACAGATTGAATTATTGTTTATTTACTCAGCTCCTTAAAATGGCAACCATAGCACAGTTTGGATATAGTTGTTGGTAGGAATGTCACAAGAACTGATTACAAGTGAATGCTAAAATTCCTGATGTACAGGGGCAGCAACAGGTCTGGTGAGGCTTGCAGGGGGGAAAAACACATCAACAGTGGTATATGGAGATTTTTGCATTGAGTTGGATGACAGTGTGCAAGGAGTATCACATAACATTTTGAATGGAAGAAGTAAACACCTCAAACTTATCTGAGCAGCTCAGTGACAGATATCTGGATCTGTACACTGAATTTAAGGTGACTGACCGTCAGTTGTTTACTTTATTAAAAAAAACTAAAAAAAACAGGGTTTTGTTACTGACTACCAAATTTCTGGTGTTGTGAGATCCGTAGTTTTGCTTTAGGAATATCATGATTATGGACCATGAATATAATGCTACTGTATGATTAACAGCTAGGCAGCTAAAACATTGAAGTCATTGTAGTTACTGAAGTACATTCACCTCCTAATCCTCCCGTGTTTTACATAAAAAACACCAACATCAGAATTGGCATAAATCTTGCAAAATTGTGCAATAGAGCCATTAACTAGTGAGAAGCTTAAGCAAAATTTATGATCTGTCCACACAGTACATCTTGGATGGTCAGATAGCTTCTGAAATCCCCCACAACTTTTTATGAGAATATGACAATGTCACCCTTTATTGGTAATTTTCCACAATCTATGGTATGACAGCTATTTTACGCTGCAGTTGGTCCACTGTATAAAGGTGAGAGAGGGGGCAGGCATTGTAATTCTCAGTCTTGCGCTCTGTTCTCATTTGTGGATTTTATTTTTATACCAGCGTCTGTTTTCACAGTTTTTAATTATATTACATTTCTGTCTCGCTATGATGTCTGAGTTTTCATTCCACCTATCTCTGTGGCCGTTCGTTTGAGATTTAACATGATGAGACTGCACATCTCAAGAACTAATCCCATAACCTGGCCCTTATAGTCTTAATTTAAACTGTAGTTTAATATTTTTGTGGACACCCTTGCAGTGAAAAGAGGAACTGCCATGAAATAAATGGGGGTTTTCAAATTAGCAGTGGAAAACACTAAAAGAGTAAACACTAAAGACAGCTCAGTGAAGTGTCAGCTGTGTTTGGCTTCCTATTAATGTAAAAAAAATACTTTGCCAACATGTCATTATGAGATTTTTTGAACTCTCATAGCAGTATATGGTTACAAGTAACCATGAATGATGTTGCATTACCAGCAAATAAAAAGTGGAAACAG
Organism: Chromis chromis; assembly: GCA_900302755.1. Classification (NCBI taxonomy): domain Eukaryota; kingdom Metazoa; phylum Chordata; class Actinopteri; family Pomacentridae; genus Chromis; species Chromis chromis. Next base: position 2,625 of record OMNN01023948.1, read on the forward strand.
ACTCAAATATCCTAATAATATAAAAATATAAAAATATTTTAAATAGGATCAATGTTTACTCTGCAGTTAAATAAAGGCTACTATTAGAGATTAATTAATTTAGAAAAACAAAAATCTTGCTCCAACATGCTCACATGTATGAGAATGCACGAAATAAGGTATAAGTTGCTGGTGTGAAGTGTGGGAGCAGCAGCTCAGCACCCAGTGGACCAGATCACACAGGCAGTCTGGCATAGTAGCAGATATGTTCTTCCTCCTAGGGGACCACCATATGGAAACACTGTGTGTGTCTGCCTGGCATGGCACCAGTTTGCTTCTTTACACTGCCATGAATACACACAGGCCGGCCGGGCATTGTTGAATCCGGCTAAATCTCTAACACTGCTCTCTTCATGCCTCTCAGCTCTGCAGAGTTAATAAGTCGGACCATTTTACAGTCTGCCGACTACCGAGGCAGTGGCATGTGAAATGTAGTGCGGTTAGAACGAAATTAGAAAGACACAGAATGGATGTTACATAGTGCCCTGAATCGTATACCTTACATGTGGTTCAGTGTTTAAAATCCAGTAACTCATTTTGTTATCATAAATTGCTGTCAGATATATTTCAAATTCATTATAAGTATATTTACTACTGAAGGGAAAAATAATGTGTCTTGTTGCATTAGAAAGGCTCCTTCACTTTCCAAACCTCTGAGTGGGTGGTTGGTGCACGTGTTTGATTGACAGCTGAGCCAGCAGGGTCGCGGGGACACACTGCAAACAAATTTGTGCTGGTAACTGCAGCTAACAAGACAAGGACAGATAGTATTTCATTAGCAGCAGTATTGAAGAATAAGGGCCACACCATTTAGAATCTCAAGTGGTGGATGTCGACATTTGCAAAGAGGATTGTGCTGTGCTGTTGCTACTAGTAGTGACTACTTGGGCATCTAGCTTCCAAACTGGCTTTAGAACTGCACGTTTCACTGGTAGATGTTTGTTTGGGAGTTTGAACTGGTGGCAGGATGATGATACCGGAGGTAGAAGATAAATAACACTTTAATAATGTGTCAATGCTAAAAGTTGTGTCAGGCAAAGAAAGGATGATGGTTTGGGTTGAGGATCTTTGTCATGAGGGTTAATTTGATTAGATTATCGAAAAGTCTTGGTTAAAAGAAACATCGAAACAGGAAAACTCTCATTCTCTCTATTAAGTCAAGTGTTTTCCCCACCCATCCATCTACCCCAACCTCCTCCCTATGCTGACTTTGTGGCGCGACAACATTGCTTTGCTTCCATCGGTAAAACAGCATAGATAACAGTTTTAGTAAAGAGTAGTGTTTTCATCAGGTTTGGAGAGCTGAGGTTATATAAGATTATAGAACAATCATGGTAATGGTTAGTTTGACTGGTGGGACGCAACAAGAGAAATAAACACCTGTCTTAATGTCCAACATTTCCTTGACCCATTGATTCACCCTGAATTCTGACCTGTCAAAGTGCAATTATATATACCTTACAGTTTTGACCTTTTCTCAAAAGAGAGCATGTAACTTTAAAAAATGTTTAAAGTACCAGCAAAAGAACATGCAATTATTTATTTTCTTTTAGACTTCAGTCTTCTTGCTTTGTGCTGCATTTCAGTGGCACATCACGTGTCAGATAAAACCATCCTACCTTTCAGGAACTAGAAGTGACAGCTGGACCACCAATCGTCTTTAGGTTTCAATAAGGTTTTCCAGAACTTCCACTCACACACACACACATACAGAAACATCCTCCGCCCTCTCTCTTCTAATCATCATTAAGTCAGTGAATGTCGCGGCTGCACTTGTTTGGACCCAAGGCGATTCTTCCATATCACATTTTGCTCTCATTTTCCGATAGGACTGATAGATGAATCAGAGTTGCTTTAATCAGCTTTTATCATTGCTGCCCAAAAACAGATACATCATCACTGCAGGTATCCTTTGGATATCCTAATCTTCTCTCCAAAGCCCAAAACACAACAGCAGAGGGTGTTATCAGGATTAACAAACCTCAGTCTCCCTCTTCATTGTCTCTGGGGCTTGACCAAACTGTTAATTTAAAATGTTTGTTTACTCCACCGGGTTTTGAATTTGGCATTCAAGGCATAGCTTAGAGTTTTTGTTCGACAGTATAAATTCATTAAGTGGAAGAAGTACAACCTGGTGTACAATATTTTCTCAGCTGGATTGATTTTATGAAATTATGATGGGCTTTCTGTGTTAAAATCAACTGGATGTGAATACAGAAATGTTCTGTATTCACCTAAAGCTGACACTATCAACAATAATAATAAAGTGTATCAGAAAAAAAAGGTTCCAAAACCCCAATGAGGGCTTTGAAAGAGCTTTGTCTTCCTGTGTAAATAGGTTCTTTGAAGCATAACACCGTGCCAGTATCTGTGTGGTTGCGTCTCTGGAAACAGCTGCTATATACGCCCCACTGTTTCCTCTGTGAGCTGCCTCTTCATTCACATGGGATTAGGTTTTGATGCCAACAGCGACGTGGAGCTGCAGGATTCTGTCAAACTGTCTGAGCAGCTAAAATATCTTTCACCTGATTGTGCAAGTAAAATTCTGGTTCCATAGAGTGTAACATGTTTTTAACGTCGATGTTACTAGTTCAAAATGCTGAAATATCTGAGCCCTGTAGTCTCAGCGGGCCGGCTCCTTTTAATACATTAATTTTCACAAATGGTAAACCCATGCATCTGTAGCTGTTATTAGGCCCATTGGTAATGAAGTGGTTTAAAATAGAAAGTCTGTACAATCCGAAACCTCAGCATATTTCAGCCTCTTTTCTCATCACACTGTAATTACTGTGTGAAACTTCACTGTGAGGTTTTACAACATTAGTTCTGTCACAGATCTTTATTAAACTCAGAGCATGAGAAGAAAAAAACATCTTACACATACGCAGAGAATGGATTTTTGTATTACATAATAAACAAGACCTCAGTAGAATCATGCTTCATTGGGATAATTATGATGAATTCATTTCAGCTAGTACAACCCAGACTGCTACATCATAGAAGTGGAATAATAACACTTTTGAAATCTAAAGGCACAATCCAAAGAAAGGCAGCCCTAGTATTAAAACTGGAAACTCAAAGTCATCAGCTAGTCTCAATGCAGAAGTAATCAATGCAAATGGCAATCCAAAATGTCACTGGCCTACCCCCGCAGGAAAATGCACCCCACCACATGGCAAAAACATCAAACAATCAGGAACATCTTGAGGAACATGACAATGGCCCAAGATGTTGATTTGACCTCCAAACTTCCTACACCCCATTCTGATCAAGCATCAACAGGATGCAGTGGAACAAGTTTGATTGCCCCACTGCACAAGCCAGAGTACCCAAAGGATCCACTGCCAACGTCCTGGTGCCAGATCCCATAGGACCCCCTAAGAGTTCCTCTTGTCCATGGCCAATGGTTTTTGACCACATAAGGGGGACCAACACAATATGAGGCAGGTGGTCATAATGTTATGCCTGATCGGTTTATCAGAAAACATGCTTTTAAGGTTCAGGTTTAGGATGGCAAGGTGTGTAGATATGCAGCAAGACACCGTTTATGTCATAATAGTCGAGTATTAACAGTGAATTCGAATGATCATTTTGATATATTGCTATATTATAATAATGAAAATATGCAATTTTCTAGTATCTACTGTGTATTTTTCTGAAGTATAATTTGATTTTTGCATATGTTGTTTGTTTCATATTTGCAGAGTGCATCAGAAAAACACAAAATCAACGTCCCAGAGACCATGAACGAGTTCCTCGATATGTCAGATGATGAAGGTATGTGATAAATTTCTAAAAATCTCTCATTATTGTCATTTACAGTCACCAACTACTAAGATTATATTAATGAATACTTGCAAATGGTTGTTTGACTTGTTTTTACTACCAGTATACTGCATGATTTCCATACACTGTGTGCTATGTGATGTCATTTTTCATTAACATGTGCATGTTTCACTGTATGTGTATCCAAATCACACAGTTCAGGTCAATGTGCCAGAAACTCTCAGTGAGGAGTCTTTTTCAGATGGTGATGAAGGTATTTTTTGTTCTGTTGTTGGTTTGTTTGCCTTTAACACTTTAGCAGAACTTCCCATGCTTGTAGCTAACAGTTTAGCTTTTGCCTTGCTACTCTTCAGCTTTTCTGCTAATTTTAATGCAAAAATCAGAATGCACTCACTCAACAGCCAGATTACACACTTATACTGAATATCACAGTTATTCTTTGGCTATTATTAGGACAGGGGCCTATGAATTAGCCTATTTTCATCCCTGGAGCCAATGAGAAGATCAGATAGGGCAGATTGTTTTTATTTTATTAACTCCACCGTCATCAGACAGAGAAATCTCAGCCGTTTTAGTCTTGAACCTCACCACTCTTGTTTCTCTTCACAAACTGACACCGCTGATGTTATTTTCACTGCCACTTAAAGACACATTTGTTATTTTTATCATCTTGCAAAAACCACAAGTCTCGTCTTCCATTATTCTTCTCATCAAAGACGCCATGAAGTGTCATCCAAGCTTCAATGCTGCACTCTCTTTAAAAAGAGCTGCTCTAAAAAAAATGAAAACAAGGTCAATGTAACTCACTTCATAACTCTCATGAAGAAGAGACCTGCATGCACTCAAGTCAGTAATTTTCTCTCACTGTATGTAAAAGCCTCAAGAAATTACATAACTTTAACATTAGTTAGCAGCAGAACAGCCCTGCAGAGCCAAACACTGCCAAGTTTATGCTACAAGTCCACTTCGGTCTTTTTGTTTTGGAACCACCAAGCCAACATGCTTGTAAAATTGATGAGCTTGTTCATGGGCTGTTGCTTAGGGGACAGTCACAGGGGGGTGTGGAGTTTCTTTGTCAGGTGATACAGCGAGACTAAACACGCACACACACATATCAGGTGGATGCTCTGGAGCCGTATGATGAAGATCCTCATTGGCACAGTGTGTTATCACTACCATGGAGGCATTATAAATACGAGTATCCACGGCCTTGTGTGCTGCACATAAACTGTTTATACTGCGTACATAATTCATCAGCATTGTACTTGAGCGCGGTGTGGCCTTAATATTCACTTTGCCCAATGGCAGGGGGGCTGGTTGCAGTTGGCTGTTGCATTCAGGCTCCTTTCCTCTTTATTGGGTGTTTTTTTTTTCTGCTAAAGAGTCTCTAAAGAGTTTCCACAACTCTCTTTAATCCTATATGGAGGAAGCCAATCCTATTAAGCCCCACGTTGGAGGGACTGTAACAAGTCACCAGGAAAGTCTCTAGCTGTTGTGTGTTTGTGGCCCTGCCTGTGCAATCGCACGCTCATCTCATGCTTTCTATAGGCCACTGTAGCCTCTAATTGCGCTATCTATAGAAAACAACTTAACTGTGCTCAACCAAAGTGTCTCCATGATGCCTTAAAGGAAAATTCCTGCAGTTATGCACACTAAAGGTCCTTTACTGACAAAAAAAAGTCTTGCATAATTGTTGCAAATGCCCTATTCTTGTGCAAGGGTGAGTCATTGTGCAGAAGGAAGTTTCTCAAGATTTGTATTCTTAAATGGCAAGAAAACGTTGCAGGATGGGGTTGTTTCATCATTATTTCAGCCCTGTAGTCCCAATTTTGACATGCAGCCAGGGCTCCCCTGTCTGAGCCCTCAGTGAGAGTTTTTCCTCTCCAGCTCTGAGGTTCCCAAGCAAACGACCCTGTCAGCTGACTGAGCTCTCCACCACAGCGGTAAACACTTCCCAAGTTGACGCTCTTGTTGTGGATGCTGTTGACGCGCAGAGACTCTCCCTCTCTCTCTCTCTCTCTCTCTCTCTCTCTCTCTCTCTCTCTCTTTCTCTTTAAATCCAATGAGATGAGCTTCTCTTTTTTTGAGCCGCCTGCAGGAGAATTAACCCCGGTGTGGCCGCCAGTGTCAGCTGGACTTCTTATGTTTCACTTCAGCAGTGTATCCTCTTCTTTTGGGTGCAGCAAGGAGGCGCAAAACTTTGCCTGAATGCCGTTTCTGTGCGTAAAGACGGAAGGCAGAGATGTGCGCATCGGGCAGCAGCGCGCAAGTTGGTTCGAATGGAGTTAAGTGGTTGAGGTGAAGAGAGGGCAACTTTTTCCATCAGCTACAGAAAGCACTGAATGGACTGCTTAATACTCTTAGCTTCTCTCTGTGGATTTACGTTTTATCCTGGGGACGTTTTGGTGGAGAGAAACAGGAATCACTCAGTGGATATAAAGAGCTGAGCTGTGATCAATATGGCTGCGTTGGAAAAAGGTAAGTCGTTGGGTGCATCAAAAGATAGTTTCAATAGAACCAGGATCAGAAACAGAAAAGAAAGTGAAGGAGAGGATATGGTGTGACTCATCAGGCCTGTTGTTCGTCTGTTTTATTGTGTTTAATTCTCCTGCATATACAGAAGGATGACGATTCACTCATCTGTGGTCATTTAGGGTTTTTCTCCGTTAGAAAGAAGGAAAGGAACAAAGAATGCTTTGAGTCTGTAATCAAGAAGATGCTTCACCTTTAAATTATAGGCAACAACAGGAGGGTGTGTGTGTGTGTGCGCGCGCGCGCGTGTTGGGGGTGGTGTGTGTGTGTGTGTGTGTGTGTGTGTGTGTGTGTGTGTGTGTGTGTGTGTGTGTAGTTGGGCATCTGAGCTTGAATGGGACGATGATACATTATTATAGCAGTGGGGAGCCGATTGTTCTCCAGTTATGTCAAGTCAGACAGAAATGGCCAGAAAAATACAGGAAGTTAGATCATCAAGTTAACCACCAGAATAAAACCAAGTTATAGCATTGCAGTTTGTCTTGAATGATGATATTGTGCCTGTTAGTTTTCTTATTTTTTGAAGTTTTGGAGAAGGATGTATTATGTGTTGTAGAAGTTGCAGAAGGTGCACGAGTGATTCTGCAGATATTATCGCTTCTTTAGAATTTAGATTAGATTAAACTTTATTATCTCTGCGCAAAGTACAACTACTAAAACAACAAAATGCAGTTAAGCATCTAACCAGAAGTGCAAAACAAGCAGTAAAAGTGCAGTCTAATGTGAAATGTCATTATGAAAGTGTTGACAGTGTGATTAATGCATCTAAGCATGAATATCCAAGATGTGTGTGTAATAAGATAAGCCTTTATTACACCCACAGTGATTACATTTGCAGTGTTACAGCAGCAAAGGGGACAGTGCAAATGTGAAGGGAACATCAGCAGAAAATAAGAATAAACAAGAGATATACATAAGTGCTGTTGATCTTGCACAGATTCTTCTATATGTGGATTCAGATATTGCATGGATTCCTCTGGATGTGGAAAATAAGGATATTGCACACATCTATATATTTTAAAAAAACAAAAAAAACAATTGTACTGCAAAGATTCCTCCATTAGTAGAACATATGGGTATGTAGTATGTAAAGTATGATATGGTGTTAAGAAAAGGAACTGTATGAACAGACTGGTGGAAAATAGAGAGTGAAAGATAAATAAGAATACAATTATTTTAAAAATGGGGAAAAAAGATTGGAATAAATAACAGTATGAACAGTGGATGCAAATTAATGTTGCATGTTTGCATTTGTCTTCATTCTCTTCACTTGAACAGATATTTAGTAAATTTTCACAGCATTCGTGTCTCAGTTGAGGATAATTTGGGGATATAGGTGCTGTTAGAGTAATAAAAAGTAAATATAGTGAATAACCAGGCCTACTGAAGAATTTAGTTGCTTATTTATAATGTCATTTAACGTTATTGCTCTTGAGGAATTTGTCTGTTCCTGGTTTGTACCTTAAAAGTCAGTGTTTGTTAGGTTTGCTGTCAACTAAATCCCCCTCCACCACCACATGGGTTTATTTTGAAAAGTACAATAGGAAGTTGTTGCGTTCAGTGTCCCCTGACTTGACGCTGGTGTTGGTGTGTGATCGGAGTGCGGCAGTATTGAAGGTAGGGGGAGGGAGGGGCTGCGGTGAAGGAGCAGAGTGTTGCAGGCAGGACAGAGCCGGACATGAGGGAGAAGGGGAAACACTGTAGCCGCTCCGGCGGCTTCATTGACCGGCGTGTCATCGTCCACCGGTCCGCCGATCGAGGTGCGGTGCGGTTCTCTACTTTCCTCTGTGCTTATTCTCATTCTGCTGCTCGTTTGTCTGCCTCTGATCGCTGTTAAACCCTCTGCTGCGCTCGGGGCTGTGAGTGTTTGTGAAAGGAGCTGCGTTTGGTTTTACCGGGGAGCTCCAGATATACCGCAAAGTGGCTCTGCTGCTCAAATCTGATGGCATTTCTCTCGTGTGATTGTTGTCAAAACCTCTGAAAACAGTGTCAGTGCTGAGGCTTCATGTTGCTGTGCTCACTGTCAGATGAAGGGAGAAAAGTTGCAGTGGGGCTATTTAGTTGCAGTGAGGCAGCCTATGTTGGGGCTTGGTGGTGCTGATGGATCTCCAAGGCCCTCTCTGGGTAGTCTAATCAAATAAGAGGGAGACTGGTGGAGGCAGTGGGGGCTTGTTTGTCTTTGCTGGGGTGCCGCATCGCCTCTCTTGCCTGGATTGGCTGTTTTTTTAGAAAGTAACAGGAGGATTTTTATGATTTCATCCCCTCCACCAGGTGAGGATGCGATGACCGGGGACACGGACAAATACCTGCGGCCTCAGGACCTCAAAGAGCTGGGGGATGACTCCCTCCCTCAGGAGGGGTACATGGGCTTCAGCATAGGAGCCCGCTCAGCCAGGTAGGCACCTGTCATTCATATTAGATAAAGAATTCCTGATGTTCTCTGCTGCACTGCTGTCAGCTACTTGACCCAACTTGTCCTCATATTGTTGCAAGATTATGTTAACTGAAATGTCATTGATGCTGTGGTAGAACACAGATTTATGACATCCTGTGTATGTTGCTCCAGAGCAGATTACATATATATAATATGATGTAAAGCCGCTCTAGTCAAACACACAAACACAATAATGGAAATCGCCAGAGAGAAAGCAGCTGGAAAGTTGCCATCCAATGATTCAACCTGACAAAATGATTCAGCGTTTTATGTGACCTCATTCAAACGCAGGCAAAAATTACACCCGGCCAGTACGTGGCACACAACACAAAGAGATATAAGCTGATACCTTTTGATGCGAACAGCTGCACCTCGGGGGGGCAACTATAGTTTCAAACAGTGGAAAACTGGCAGGCCTCAGTGAAAACACATCAGCAGCAAACAGGACAAGAGTGTATTGTGGCCACGCTGACAGATGGCAGATGCACTGTGATGGCTGGATTGATAAAAAAAAAAAAAACACAACGGCACTAAATGTGACAGGAAGCTGCTAACATCAGCAGGGCACAGCAAACAAGGGAAACATTGAATTAAATGGAGAGATCCCCAGTAAACATGTTTGTCCGACGGGGTTGGTTTTGGAAAGAGTTTCTGCAGAGTTAATGAACTGAATTGTGTGAGTTGTTGCTCGAATGATGAAATGATAAGAAAATAGAGTGTTTATGGTTCACTGCTATAATTAGAATTAAACAGATCTGTAGATAAGGTATTTATAATACAGATACTTTACTGCTGCTCTTCTGTAATTGCACATACACTAATGGAAAAGTTTGCCAGCCGGAACAGTGTTTAAAATTGTTGACATGTTTCTTTGCAGGATGCTGTGAAAATGTATAAACTCATTTATTGATCAATGAATGTATGATGCTGAGCGAGTTCTTTCCTTTTTTCCTTACCTTTCCGTTTTATGACATCGACATTGCATGGTTTGCTTTTTGACTGGGCTGCATAAACACAAACTCATGTTTTTAAAAAAAAAAGAAAAAACAAGACAAATTTTTGTGCCTTTTTAGCAGCGCGCGACCATGCAAAAGCACAGCATCGATGTCATATGGGTTAAAAAGAAAAAGAAAGCCACATCATGCTCGAATGTCTTCCAAATGCTTTGCTTTTCACTCTTCTATTTTGTTCTTTTCCTTGTTTTCCTGCACCCTGTCCCCCATTCTAGCCCTAGAATCAGGTAAGAGAAGCAGCGGTAGTTGTAGTAGCAGTAATCGTAGGCAACATTAGCTGTGATTGGTGTCTTCTTCCCCCTCTGTGACTCCCTGAATTAGTGTTTAAGCCCCCGACCATCCACCCATCCACCCATCAAACCTCTAACCCAAACCATTCATCCTACATCGGTGTCATCCAGTGTTTTGTGATAGCAGATTTGTCTAGTCGTTGTTGTCGTATCTTGAGATCATCACCTCCATTTTAGCCGATTCACCACTCACCTTATTTTCTCATTAGTCTAACAAAAACCATCATATCTGCAAAATGTGTGTATTTTTTCGAAGCAGGTGTTGGAAAAGAGGCAGTCTTGCTGGATGTGAGAAAATGAAAGCAGCAGTCGTGCTCTGTGTAGCCTCGTGGACTAATCCCCGTGACATTTTTGATGTGGCTTGTTCTTAAGCGGCACTTTGTGTTTTTTGGAGTGTCGCTCAAAAGTGTAACTTCCAGGGATCAAACACATCATTTTTTTTATTAATAATCCGTCTCGTTTATGGACTTTATTTAGACCTAGCAATTGGAGACATCCCAGAATTATTCGGGATGATTGTTACTGTTAAATAATGGTTTGCAGAGATGGAAACCGACCGACACTTGGGCGACACGTACTCAGATGCATTTATGCAACGCTCACATAGATGGACGCTCGATTGTCTCTTTGAGTCCACAAAGATGCCCTCTTAAAACCCACTGATGTATCCCTGCAGATGCTAGATAGGAAAAAGAGCAGTGTAGTTTGAATATGAATAGAAATGACTAGAGAGGTGTGGAAAAAGGAAGGGAGGATGAGGTAAGAGGAATGTGGCTGACAAGATAGAGAGAAAAGTGTTGAATTGAGTGGATTGTAGGGTAAACTGCACAGTATAGCTGCAGCAACATGTCTCTAAAATGGAGCAAGCGGAAGGGATGATGGGACGTCGTAAAGAAGAATGTCATGCAGAAATAGATAATAAAGAGGGCGACCGAGGGGGGAAGAGCAAGAAGGACGAAAAACAGAGAGGGAAAATGGAACATCAGGGATGTTTAGGGGGGGAGAAGAGGAGGATGGACAGAATGAGAAAGAGGGAGGAAGCTGTGAAGAACAAACAGGGTTTTGGGGTGAGAACAGAGAAGAGGAGGGAGAAAGGGGGGAGGCAGGGGGGAGTGCTGCCATGCCAGCGAGTCCATTCAGTCCGTACAGAGTTGCTTGGTAACTTCGATGGTGGGGTAGGCAGGCTCTGCTGAATAAAGGGCTTCTCTCTGTGCTGAATAGTGTGCCCACTCAAACACGCTGAGCTCTGCATTTTCCCCCCCTCCCTCGCTCACCCGTCCTCCCCCCTTTTGCACACACACACATGGCGCATCAATACACACATACAGTATACACTCGGAGAGAATCAGGGAAAGAGTTGTCAGCTTTGTTAGCAGGGTATTATTTGGTTTCCCGAGCCTCTAATCGTGCACAAACATGCAAAAGCACACTATTTAAATGCCTAAATACACAATAACATATATTTGAAGTGACTGTAGAGTCATTTTTGCTCTTCTGAGCCGATCAAATCCCTGTAGCGAAAAACAGCATAAGGAAATTTAAAAAAAAAAAACTGAAAAGAGTCTACAGCACCGCATTGAGCCCGAGAGGCTGCAAAAATAGGCACACTTCACCACACACATCCATAAAGCAAGACTGCAGCAAGGCAGATAGAAAAGACCAGCTTCCCTTTTTTGTGTTTCGCCGCTCTGAAACAGGTCGAGGTCAGCTAATCTTAGAATAAAGACATGTCAGTCTTTGAGCTCAAGTCGGATTAACGGTTGGAATACCTCTGAGGAAATCTTTTGCTGTCATTAACACGAGATCTACGCAGATTTGTCAACTTTACTTTCTCTCACCTGCCAGCCAGGTGCAAATATACTCCACGAAACTGTCATATTTCATCATTTAGACACTTAGTTACATCCATGTTCGTGACGCAACTCCATATAGAAACAGTCATAACAGCAGTCTTTGTTTTCTTCTAGTCTGCCAACCTCTCCTCTTCCTCTTCGCCTCTATCTCTTAATGCAAACAAACTGACCACACTGTGACTCTCATTTCCATCTCTGAATAACCTGCTGCAGTATCTGATTCTTGTTTAACCGCGGGCTCTTCCGCCCTTCCTACTTTTTGGACTCCTTTCGTCCAACAAAAGTTGAAAACTCGGTTCCCTGGAGGTTGCATGTAGTAACTTTTTGTTTTATGCCGTGTTCCCCTGCCCGTCACTTGTTGTTACCCGCGGCGCTGGGTTGCGTGGTAACATGTAGCCTCCGCTCCTTCAGTTCGGATAGGTCCAACACACTCAACCGGAGCTCCTTCGCACGGGACAGCATGATGATTGAGGAGATCCTGGCCCCCACCAAGGACACGGTAAGATCAGTTTCCTACCATCCTTTTCATCTTTTGTTTCTTTTTTTCCACTATTTGCCACCCTCATGTACTTTTTTCTCTTTCTCTCAGTCCAGTTTCTTCTTTGGTCCCTTTGACTGTGCTGCTTTTCAAACTTTCTGTCAATAGCCTGATAAAAACAGAGGCTGGGTAGATTAAAGCAGGGAGCAGGGTGGCTTTACTTGTCTTGCACAAAGGTCATAACAGAAGTAGTGTTAACGCCAGGCCTGCTTTCGCCAAAGTGCTGAGGGTGAGTGTATAGCACCTTGCCGAAGAGTTTATTCAAACCTAAGGACTTTGAGAGGCCCCCTTTGCTTTCTCATGGAAAACCGCAGTGCTCTGCAGACTTCATCCTGCCTGTCTAGCGCTTGTTTTGGTGGTCAGAAGAAAAACAGAAAGTGTAACCACTTACATTACAAGCAATATTCACAGTATACTCAAATTATAAATAATCACAATATGCACTTAACTGCTCTACAAAATAAGCAAATGTCGAATTTGTTTTCTCTTTGTGATCCATTACATTGTACTGTAATCTGCTACATTAGTGGGTGAAGTTTCAGGCACAGTCATCTATAGTTGCAATGTAGATCCCTATATCATTGGATGATCTCATCATGTTTTCATTAATGGAAATGTAATCCTTCAGTGGAACAAATCACCATAAATTAATGTGCCTGGACCGCATAGAGCCCTCAGTGCAACTTCTGAACTGTGTTTCTTCTCCCTTAAGCTTCAGAGTGTCTGTAAAGACATTTCCTACTTGGTTGACCCACTCAATAAGGTATAAATGTTGATGGACGTCTGACTCATTCGTCAGTTTTGTTGGTTTTCAGTCACCGTCACGTCGGTCCGGCTCCCATTCCTCTTCAGTTTTTGTATATTTGTTTATTTTGGGTCTCTGCCATTCTCATCTTCATCATCATTCGTGCTGTGTTTAGTGAATGGCCTTTCCCATGCTCCCTTCAGTCTACATGAGCCTCATGATTCACTGTTCACATACAGTATATGGATATTTTTTAAAGCAGATTTTCATTCAGTTTGTGAGCTTTTCAAGCATCATTGCATGTTACTGTTGGTCATTTCAGTGTATAGCCCGTGCAAGAGAATTACAGGATATTGCTGAATGTTATGTAGTGGGTCTTTCTGTCCTGACTATGGTGAAACTGTGGACAGTTGTGACAAATGTTGTTAAGGTAGAAGCTGTAAATGTTAACTGCTCATTGTTCCATATGCATGACAAAAGGGTCTTGATGCACCTCAATGATTGACCTGCTGTCGATCTTTCTCATCCCCTCCATCAACTTTACTCCTTTTCATACTCCTTTCTCCACCATCCCCCTGCTCTTAAATCACTTCTATCTTTCCCTTACCTCTTATTCCTCTTCTCCTCACCTCTGTCTTTGGATCCTGTTCTCCTCAGCACCTTGCTGTGACCAGAGACTACAGTTCGGAGTGTATGCGACGCTACAGCTGGACTCCTGACACGATGGACCACAGCCACAACACTGTGTCCAGCCCAATTCACTCCGGGTAAGAGCAGCTGTTCCGTCTCATCCGATCTGCCAACATATATTTATCAGCATGCCCTCACTTATAGTACGTGCAAAAGCTATTGAGCGTGTGTGTATATACAGACACATAGTGCATGTACATCCATATAACTATTGCAGAAATCACACATTTTTATATGCTTACTGCACAAAACTGTATTGTTTTTTTGTTCTCCCCCCCAAAGAGTCAATATTCAGCAAACCCTGCAGCACTGATGCAGACAAGGTGCAGGGTTGTGGGATTTCTGCAGTGCTGCTACTTTACACATTACATTACAGCACACACTTCATCCTCTAAAGCCCTCATGTCATACCATAAGTCTGGAGACATGGTCCAGAAGTCTGCCCCCCTCCCTCCATGTTCCCTGACATCCTGCTATTTCTACCATTACAGAAACAAACTACAGCCTCAGTGTGAGCTCATGACACAGCAGGCTCGTGTGTCTCATTTGCATAAGCCGATAAGATTTCATGTCATTCGCACACTTTGAATAATATGACATCATAAAGTGTTAAGGTCTGCTTTAAATAGACGGCGCTGTCTTTGCACAGAGCTTAATTGAAAACTTCTTTGGTGTTGCTTAGAAATGAAATACTGGGATCTGTCATGTGCAGTTTCTGTTCTTTATTTCTATTTTTGACTCATTATTATCCCCCGTGAGTTTTGTGTGTCTATATTTAATATTTTCGTCATTGTCATGTGTCTTATTTATTCTGTTTCCCCTTGTTTTTTCCCCCCACCCAGGTAGTTTTTCTTTCATCTTCAGTAGTCATTACAGATCCCAACAGTGATTGTGAAACGCTGATACTAAAACTAGGCTCTGGGGGTTTGCCTCCTGCATTGTCTCCATGTGTTTATTTTGCAGCTTCTCCTCCCCGCTCCCTCAGTATGACTCCAGGTGATGACTGAGTTCGCTGCTTTCACCCATGATGCCGCAGTGATGTCACTCCCTTCCTCCACCTCTGTCTCCCTCTCATCTCGCCACTGTCTCTTCTCTCTCCAGTCTGTGCTCGTCTCATCTGTGTGGTCTGGTGGTGTTTCATTTGCACTGCTTAGATGGTAGAAGTGTGTAGTCGATGTGTTTGGGGAGTCTCTCATTGATGTGCCATCTCTCTCTCACTCTCTCACTGTGCACATTGAAATTAAATCTTCGGTAAAACTTTACAGGGATTCTGTTATTTGCAACACACAGCATAGAAAAAGAAAGTGTAATAACTTCTCTCTACACAAACAGAGTTTATCCATACCTGCACTCAACCCCATCCTTACTCACATTTGTGGTATTGATTATATTAACAGGATGCTAAAACACGCTCTTAATTTGAAGAATAGGACACCTTACGTAGGTGAAACATTTGTGCAGGTGTTTAATATTTGATCACTGAACGCTGCTTTAGAGTTGCTGAATCTTTGCCACCAATCTCACCTTCAGCCTCAGAATTGGAAACTAAACTTTCTGCAACTTCATTAGCACCCTGTTTAGTTTCAGACAGTGTTTATGTTCTAAATTGAGGCAAGTGAAGGTGAGATCTGCCAAGTTTCAGAACTCAAAGCACCTTTTTTTCCCCTCTTTCTATTGTCCTGTCTCTTGCTCTATCTCTGTTTTTTCTTTTTCTTTTCTTTTTCAAACTTCTGTCTTTTCCTTTCTTTATTTGGGTGTACGGTGATCACAGCATGGGAATCGTCCTCCTCACTTGTGTCCATGGCTTCAATCTATCTTTCTCTTTTGTCATCTTGTTTTTCCTTCTCTGAAATTGTGCGTTTTCATGTTGCAGGTTCTTGGTCAGTTTCATGGTGGATGCCCGTGGGGGTTCCATGAGAGGCAGCCGCCACAACGGCATGCGAATCATCATCCCTCCTAGGAAGTGCACAGCGCCCACGCGGATCACCTGCCGCCTGGCTAAAAGGCACAAGCTGGCCTACCCCCCACCCATGGTGGAGGGAGAGGGGCTGGTGAGCCGACTGGTAGAGGTCGGACCAGCTGGTGCTCAGTTCCTCGGGTAGGTTTTTAGCAGGGAAAGGATGAATCAAAGGGGAGATTTTCTAACATCTGTACCGATCAGGCATAACATTATGACCACCTGCCTAACATTGTGTTGGTTCCCCTTATGTGGTCAAAAATGCTCTTAACCATTGGGCATGGACAAGAGGACCTCTCAGGGTGTCCTATGGGGTCTGGTTGTGCAGTGGGGCCTCTGTCAATCAAACTTGTTCCACTAAATCCTGTTGATGCTTGATCAGAATGGGGTCTAGGAAGTTTGGAGGTCAAATCAACATCTTGGGCCATTGTCATGTTCTTCAAGATGTTCCTGATTGTTTGATGTTTTTGCCATGTGGTGGGGTGCATTTTCCTGCGGGGGTAGGCCAGTGACATTTGGGATTGCCATTTGCATGAGGGAGTGTGCTTGTTCTGGGACAATGTTTATTTGGGTGTCTAAGTCTCATCAACACGGATGCCAAAATCCAAGGTTTTCCAGCAGAACACCACATAGTACCAATATGATCAATGTTATTCACTTCACCTGTCAGTGGTCATAATGTTGTGGCTGATCAGTGTATTTGACATCATGACTCAGAGAGTGCAGCTAATTAACCATTATAATCATGTTTTATTTTTCCTTCCAGTCCTGTGATTGTGGAGATCCCTCATTTCGGTTCGATGCGGGGCAAAGAGAGGGAGCTGATTGTGTTGAGGAGCGACAACGGTGACACGTGGAAGGAGCACCAGTCCGACGCCAGGCCAGAAGATCTCACTGAGCTACTCGGTGGAATGGATGAAGGTAAAGTGAAGGTTATTCACTGTGGTCCAACGTTTACCAACAATAGTAAGTAACACGGTTTTTTGTCTGGTTGAAGGTGAACTGGGCCACTTAGGAAAACCTACACGACATCACCCAGGGCTATATGTCAGCTGGTGACCTAGAAAACAGATTTTCATACAGAAACATGTTTTTCTTTTTTATTCAAGGTGTTAAGCCAGTTTAGTGTTCTTTTTTGTAATTACATATAGTGCCTCAGTGCATTTAAAAACATTTATTAAGACAGAATTTGTATTTAGTGACTACAATCATTTAAAGGCTGCTTAAAATCACAGTTCTAAAAATGATATTTTCCGTCACAGAGCTGGACAGTCCTGCCGAGTTGGAGAAGAAGCGCATTTGCCGCATCGTCACCAGAGATTTTCCGCAGTATTTCGCCGTGGTGTCACGGATCAAACAGGAGTCGAACCACATGGGTCCCGACGGAGGCGTCCTGTCCAGCAGCACCGTGCCCATGGTCCAGGCCTCGTTCCCACAGGGGGCGCTCACCAAGAAGATCCGTGTTGGCCTGCAGGTACAGTCGGACCCCTGGGATCAGCTCGAATTCAATCTGTTCCATGACTCTGCTTTTTTTTTTTATCTTTGCAAACGCAGCCCACTGGCTTATGATTTATTTATACCTGACCTATTTTTGGTTGAATTTTGGATTCTGTGTGACATGCCTGGATCCTTCAGTTTGATAGAAAATTCAGGAGAAGGTCTGACTGAGCATTTCTCGAAGTTGGATCAACAGAGTAAGTTGGTTTCTGTCTTCTCTGTGCAGGCCCAGCCGGTGCCGGATGACATGGCGAGGGCGGTCCTCGGCAACAGAGCCACCTTCAGCCCCATTGTCACCGTTGAGCCGAGGAGGAGGAAGTTCCACAAGCCGATCACCATGACGATCCCCGTCCCGCCTAGATCGGCAGAAGGCCATCCCAGCGGCCACCGAGGCGACGCTGCACCATGCCTGCGTCTGCTCTGCAGCATCACAGGCAAGTAGACGGGTAGATAACTAGAGCATGACAACACAGTAGCTCTCCAAATCGCCCCTGCAGGTCTAACCGAGGTCCAAATTACGTAATAGAAATAACTTGACAGTCACTGCATTGTACTGCATTGGTTAGATTTGCGGCACCAGACATATTTTTTAATCCATTTATTATACATGAGTCACTCTGAATTGAAAAGCCCGAGCTGCATCAGGTCAACTTTGATGTCAGAATCCGCTAGTCGATGGAGGGAAGATGAAGAACTGAGAAGATAAAAGGACGGGGATTACGAAAGCTAACTAAACCCGCCAGGCTGGAGAGGCAGTGAGCTCATCCTTTGGCCACTGTTTCCTACAGGAGGGACGTCCCCTGCCCAGTGGGAGGACATCACAGGGACAACACCTCTGTCCTTTGTGACCGACTGTGTCTCCTTCACCACAAATGTGTCGGCCAGGTGAGACAAACTTTATACACAGTAGACCAGAGCTGGATGTGATGAATACAAATGTGTTTTTAATGCAAAATGTTGAATCGACCTTCTCATTTCTAAATACATGTAGAGTTATCTGTTGATTTCGTGTTTGACTGCAGCAGCAAAATATGTTAGTAGTGCTATAACAGTTAATATTTAATTTCCAGCATATCTAAATATTCAAAAATAGTTTCTGATTCCAGTTTCACAAACGTGGACAGTTTCTGTTTTCATCTTTTATCAGAATATCTTAATCTTTTGAAACTTAATTTCGTCATAGACATTTTTCCCTAAGCTTCCAATGATGAAGTTAAAAATTAGGCAGATTAATTGATAATGAAAAATAATAATTTATAGTATAATCAGTTTGCTGGCTGTGTAGTAGAACACTAAGAAAGCCCTGCAATGGTTTTAGTTTTTTTGATAAACTGAGTAACTTATTTATTTTAAGTTGTAGTAAAATCAAATATATTATAAGGAAAACCTATATGGAATTTAAATATATGTAACATTTTCTGTTTAGTTCAGCACTTTCTTGCCCTATTTGGTTCACTGTTGCGTCCTCACGATGAAGTCTTATTTCTCTTATTTTCCTTGGATAGAAAAGCAGCTTCTAATAGTTTTGAATATGAAGAAAGTACATGTTGGTCCTTCCTATAGATGCAACAATTATGCAATCAAAACAAATGTTTTCTGCCAGTATGTAGATGATTATGTCAAATTTCAAGCAAAAATGCCAAACCTATAATCTTTCCATGTTTTAATAGTTGCTGTTTTCTGACATTTTTATGAAACAAATATGACACGGTAATTGACAGATTAATGGATAATCAGACTGATAGTTACTTACAAATCCAGTCCTACCACTCTGAAAGCTATGACAAGTTAAGTAAGTTTAAAACACTGCCAACAAAACATCTCAGTAGACCTCAAAATAGTGACAGAAGACCCAAAAAGCAATGAGAAGCTTCAGATCAAATCACATCAAGTTTCTACCTGCATAATCAGAATTCTACTGTTTCCTTTTGTCATTTCTCTTTACATGAGGAAAGCCCGTCTTATCTCAATGTTCTCCAGTTTATTGAATTTACTTGGATACTTCGAAGTAGTAGTTTTTTTCTTTTCTTAGACTCATTTATTATATAAAAGCACAAACAAAGACTTTTCTGTGTCTCTACTGTCAGGGCTACACTTATTTTGCACATTAAACCAAGTGATGGAGAGTCACATCATCCATACATTGCTGAATGTTGAGTCAGTGAGCTTCTTGTTTACAGTACACAGGGTCATAAACTTTCCTTCTAACTACATTTGAATCATGTGGTGAGTGTGCAGCCGGATATTAACAGAGCACCCTTCGGTACGCTGTAATTAGATTGCTACACAGCTGTCATGTGTCCGTGTGCACCTTTTGAAAGAAATGGCTTAACTTGGTTGCTTATTATTTACGATGGCTTTTTACACCACAGTGTTGCATCCCTATGAAACGTGTGATACAAAAACAGCTTTGGTTTCTTTTCATGCGTTTCTACCCCCCTCTCCTCCTTTCGTCTCCTCTTACCTCCGTCCCTACTCAGGTTCTGGCTCGCAGACTGTCACCAGATTCCTGAGACGGTGAGTCTAGCGTCTCAGTTATACCGGGAGCTGATCTGCGTGCCGTACCTGGCCAAGTTTGTGGTGTTCGCCAAGATGAACGACGCCATCGAGGCTCGGCTGCGCTGCTTCTGCATGACGGACGACAAGGTGGACAAGACGCTCGAGCAGCAGGAGAACTTTGAGGAAGTGGCCCGGAGCAAAGACATCGAGGTGGGGTTGTGTTCGTGCAGACATGCAAACACCGTAGGAGAGTCTAATAAAGAACGAACCGACAAACTAATAAATCTAATCCGTATCTGTGCAATACAATATCAGTTTCAGCAACCTTATCTCCACAATTACTACATCTTTCGTCAATGCACTGCTGCAGGTTCTCGAGGGCAAGCCTATCCACGTGGACTGCTATGGGAACCTGTCCCCTCTCGCCAAAAGTGGGCAGCAGTTGGTTTTTAACTTCTACTCCTTCAAGGAAAACAGGCTTCCTTTCAATGTGAAGGTATAAAACACATTCCTCACATCACCCTCTCTGTCTTCTAGCATTTACTTGCTATGTTCTTCATTGTGGTCTCCTTCCTTGCTGATTAAATTATGCCAGAAAGATTTGTCCTCTCCTTATAAGGTGACACTCATAGCAATAGAGATGTTCTTTTGCGGTATCTGATGCATTATACTGTCGAATTAGGTGAAAGTTACTGTTAGGATTCTTACAGGTCAGACAAACACACTGTAACTTTCTTTGGGTTTTTGACAAGCATGCTAACAAATCCAGTGCATGTACATCTTAGTATTTATATAAACACTGTCATATTTGAATTTTAGGATTATGCAATAGGTTGAGGTAGAAAAAAATACAGACATTTCTCTTCCTTGAATTGGGTGTAAAAGCTTTTTTTAATATACTTTGCATGGGTGTTGATGATGGATTCTTGTCGCTGTCTCCTACAGATCAGAGATATGGGACAGGAGCCATGTGGCCGCCTCTCCTTCCTGAGAGAGCCAAAATCCACAAAAGGCCTTCCACAGACTGCCATATGCAATTTGAATATTACACTGCCAACTCACAAGAAGGTAGGAGGGCCATGTTTGACCTGTTCGTCCCTTCTTTTTTTTTTAGGCCATATCATATCATCTCCATGTAAATAAAGGCGGAGAGCAATGTTGTCCGACATCAAGAGAAGCCATTGAAGCTCATTTTGGTCCAGAAATGACTGCCTGCTGCTTGTGTCTTTTATTAATGTTAAAGCCTGTGCCAGTCATAAGACCCCACAACGTACACATGCAGCCACACATGCACATCGTGCTTTGTTCTATTGCCTGGCTCACTGTGGGTACATATGAATTATGCAAAAAAAACAATACTGTCATTTGTTTGTTTGTTGTGGTGTTGATTGATCACAAGAAACTGTAATTTGCTTTTGCTTTCGTTACTTTGCTGTTTATTTTCGATTAATCCCATAGATTATTTCTGATGCCTTTTGTTGTTTTTGCTGCTCCATTTTCATCCCCTGAGTTTTCTTTCCACCTCCCCGCTCACTATAACTTCCCTGCTCTCCATTGTGTCATCTCTCTCCTCTTCCTGCAATGCATCTTGGAATACCACAGGATATGGAGTCTGATCCTGATGATGAGGTAAACAGATTCTTCATCATCACATGGAACTGCTTCTTCTTTGTCGTCCCTTTTCCGTTGGCTTTACCGCAGACGCTGTAGTAAATATGCGCGTTTTTGTCTGGAGGATGTGTGTGGAAGATGCTTCTGACCGCATGCGTTCTTACACGTCATTGCTGGATTGACCCCATGTAGTGCATGAGTGGAAATGGCAGTTGTTTTAAACAGCAAAGGGGTTTGTTTATTGTTGTCTCCATCCCAAGTCCAGTGGAGCCAATTGCTGTGCCACATCTCGGCTTGTTTTTCATCTCTATCTTCCTTTCCATACATGTCCAACAGGATCCCATCATTACTGTTAACTCATAGCGACTATGGTATCTTTTGTCACCTACAGATGTAACCCTAACTTTTATCGTTTGTCCAGTTAGTCATTGTTTTGTTGTATTTGGGGTTTCCCTTGTTTTTCCACCCTTGTCCTTGGCCGGTGTGTAACTAAAATACTAACACTCTCAGCTGCATGCCAAAACATTAATTGGAAACTTTAATAAAAGGAAATTAAGACAGTTTGAGAATGTACATTAGAAGTAATGACCATGCACTCTACAAAAACAATACAATTTAAATGAAAAAAACAATCCATCACAAAGATTAGGTTTTGGTGACAACATTTTAAAGGAAGAAGTTTTCCAACAATAATCATACATTACAATTCTAGTATGATTATAAAGTTAAAGACAGGCAAATATCTTGGTTTAGGGTTGCAAAAGATTATAGTCGTAGTTTAAAAAAAAAATCAACATTGTTATCTGAGAGGGACTCAAAGTAAAGTCACAATACACTCACAATTATCAAGCCAACATCTACTACTTCCCTTGTTAAATACAGGGAACATAATTCATGCAGCATGAATATGCAACATCATAATAAATGAATTAATGAATGCAACATTAATTGCATTCATACTGGATGTTGGCCTGTCTTTTAAACTGTGAAATGCAAAATACAAACATTCCTGGATCCTAATAATAATAATACTTAAATTGCTATAAATTAAACTAAGGAACACATCTTCAAGATAAGAAGAAAATTCTTTAACATACCAAACAGAGAGTTTAAATTTTGGTCATGCTTACAACTTAACTGTAGAGGGATGCACAGACAAAGCACATACTGTCTGTAGTTATTTGATTTTAATGCAGTTGAGACATGCAGCAAGTGAAGAGAAACAGGGCCTTTCCTCACCAGAGAAAAAACTAATGCACCTGCAGTGCCTCCTTGTGGCAGCACTAACAGCATGTACTGATTCACTAAAAACAGGCAATATCCATCCACTGCAGTATCTAAACTAACGTTAATATTTAGAACTAATCCTGATAGGTTAGATCCACCTTTCTCCATATTTTTATGTTAAAACATCTTTTGTTCTTTTTTGTTTGTTCCAGACTGAAAAGCCAGAACGACGTCATACCTTTGCCTCCTTAGCTTTGCGTAAGCGCTACAGCTATTTGACCGACCCAGCAGCGAGTGAGTTCCCCATTTTTACTTACATGAAATTTTCTAATTGATTTTAGATATTTTAGTGTCTGAAGGTCCCATTATATAGTGCACATATGTCTTTCATATACATATAAAAAGAGATCAACTTGACAAAACATGTCCATCAGTCATTTATTCTTACCACCTCACACATACTCTTATATCATCTGTCATCCATCAAACATTTGCATGGTTTACTGTTACGCTTTGCTTACCCACCCCATGTTGGAAAAAAAAAATGTCTCCCTGTTTCAACTGTTATGTTATTTTACATTTGTGGAAACACTGGGAATCAATGTCTGTCTGATCATTTATCATTTGAACAAAAAATGTTTTAATTCATGTCGAATAAAAATATTCTTTTGAATTGTTCTCATTCTTTTAGTGACCATTTCACTCTTTTATTGGCTTTATGATTGTGTGTGGCTGTGTATAATAATGTGTAACAGGTTGCACTTTACATTAACTTGATTGCCCCTACAGTAGCTACTATGTTTGACAAGACTTTTATATTTTCTGCCATTAACAAAATATTGGCATACCTTTCCATGCAAACAATTTTATATTTTAGGGGCAGTTTTTATACTGCACTTTGAATTATCAGGACAGAGACATTTTACAAAATCTAAGGCTCTGTCTTCACTTTGTTTTATTATTCCAACTTTTTCCATTTTGAGTATTTTATTTTACAACCCTAAACGGAGACCATTCAAATATATCTTGGATTGCAGGGCATACTGGATGGCCATGACTGACTGGTTTACTGTTACCTTTCTGTAAAGTGCAACCTCATACTTTATTTTAATCATGACCAAACAAGGTGATATTTTTTTATAAGTTATATACACTTGTGGGGTCATCTGGCATTCAAAATGTACCAAATGAAAGGATAAACACAATTTAATCAAACGTGTACAGTAAAAGGCACTGTTGCAAGGAGGCAAATAGATTCTGCACATCAAAAGTCAATGGATTTGTATTTTTTGGTTATCATGTCACTTTTATCACCTCTACCACTTGTCAGACATTTTTGTTCTTATCCAAACTCCATTTTGTATCAAGTGTATTTTGTCATTGGTCACTCTCACTTGTCATATGGGCCTTTCTTAGATTTCTTGTGTATATTTTTGCTTTGCTGCTGTGATTAATGCCTTTTCTGACTGACTCAAATTTCTCTTTCTGGTTTTTATGTTTTATTTCACATTATTTTATGTTACATTTTATGTTGGTTTCCTTATTGCTTTTGTTTTAAATTATTATTGAAGAAACAACTGATCGAAGCTCGCCGAGAACACAGCCTTCTAGCTACCCTCACAAACCTGTCTTTTCAACGAGATCTTATCAGGCGTGGTCGCCTGTTCCTGTCGCCGTCCCTAGCCAAGCCAAGTCTGGGTTTGGCTCCCTCTCCAGTTCGTCATCCAACACGCCCTCTGCCTCTCCATTAAAGTCTGTCTGGTCCATCAACTCTGCCTCCCCCATCAAGACCAACATCCCTGGATCACCTGCCTCTTCTGTAAAGTCAGCTAGTGACATGGCCTCCCCTATCCGATCTTACAGAACCATCTCCTCTCCTATAAAAACTGTAGTCCAGCAAGCCCAGTACCCTGTCCAGGTTGCCCCCAGTCCCCTGGCTTCTCCAGGGAAAAGTGCCCCAGACCCCTTATCTATGAAAGGATTGGCGGCTTTGTCCTCTAGGACCTCCCCTATAACTGTTTCTGGAGGAGGAAGTCCTCTTCTTGAGAGAGCATCCATGGGCATGACCCCACCAACCTCTCCCAAATCCTCTCTGAGTATGTTCGGTTCACCGCTGCCATTCAAGACCATTATGGGAGGCTCTAGTGGTACAGCATCTTCCTCCTCACCTATAAAAACAGTTCCTGGTCTCTCCTCTGTGCGTTCCTTTGCCTCAGATGTCGCTGGCCCTGCAAGAAACCTGTTCTCCTCTCTTACATCACCACTTAAATCCAACACCTCTCCAAGTGCTGCAGCTCTGATCAATGGAACCGTTTCACCTACACAGTACCGCTCATCATCCCCGACATCTCTTCTCACCAGCAGTCTGCAAGAGAGAATACAAGCAACCACCAATGCTGCGACTACAAGTGTCAATGCAGCCTTTGATGAAGTTGAAAAAACATTCAATTCTTGCTCTGCGGGCTATGGCACCTTGAAGTCCATGTCCTCTTCTGCGTCCTCCTCATATCAGTCCATTAGATCATCAGCTTCTAATTCCCTTTACCCCTCTCTAAGATCCCCTCCTAGTGCCACCACTGCTGTAACGTCTAGTACAATGACTGTTCCAGTGTACTCCGTTATCAATGTGCTGCCAGAGCACCAGTTTAAAAAGTTGCCCGAGGTGTCCAAGTCAGCTGCTGCTCTTCTGTCCCCAAGGAAGACTGTGCCTCCTGAGGTGAATGCTCAGTTACAGTCTTCTTTTGCCAGAACTCTTTCCCCTGTCAAAGCCCCTCTGTTTTCTGCTGGCCTCAAATCAAACACGACATCACCACTGTCATCCAGTCAAGAGATTCTAAAGGATGTTGCTGAAATGAAAGAGGACTTGATACGAATGTCAGCCATTTTGCAGACAGACCCAAATTCAACAGCTAATAAAGGATTTCAGTCAGATTCTCCCAAAGAGGCTAAGATGGAGGATGAGGAGCCATATCGGATTGTGGAGAAAGTGAAACAAGACTTGGTAAAAGTGAGTGAAATCCTTACTAAAGATGCTGTGAAGGATGGTAGGGTTTCACTGGCAAGAGGTTCACTGGATGACATACACTTCTCAAAAGTACAAGTTGAACAACCACCAAGCAACTGGAGCTATCCACCGAGATATGAGACTGTTGTTCCTCAAGCCAAATCAAAAACAATACCTGACAGAGATTTTAATCTCTCCAAAGTGGTTGACTATCTGGCTAATGATGTGGGCAGCAGCTCTTTCGCCAAAATGCATGACACAAAGCATAAAGCAGACGAGGGCAAAAGAGAAGGAGAGGGGAAGGAGAAGCAGAAACGTGTCCTAAAACCCACTATAGCAGTTCAGGAGCATAAGCTCAAAATGCCTCCAACAAACATGCGATCCTCACCTTCAGACAAAGAGATCAGTAAAGTAGCAGATGCGCTTTTTGGAGCAGACACTGTGCTAGAATCCCCTGATGATATCTCACATGAACAAGATAAAAGTCCCCTCTCTGACAGTGGCTTTGAGACCAGGAGTGAAAGGACACCTTCTGCTCCTCAAAGTGCAGAGGGCATGGGTCCCAAAGCCCTGTTTCAGGATATCCCAGTTCCACCAGTGATCACTGAGACTAGGACTGAAGTTGTTCATGTAATCAGGAGCTATGAGCCCCCAGAGGACAACAAACAACCTGCAATGGAGGATGCACATCCTGTCAGATATATTGATTCAGATTCTAAAGGGCATCAGAATCAAACTCCATCATCTCCAGACCATAATAAATGCTATTCAATAAAAGTCAGCCCTGATGAGGATCCAATGGGAAAAGGGATGAGGGTAAAGGAGGAAACTCACATCACTACCACCACCAGAATGGTGTACCACAAACCACCTGGCAAAGAAGCAGCTTCGGAGCGGTGTGAGGAAACTATGTCTGTACATGATATAATGAAGGCTTTTCAGTCAGGGAAGGACCCTTCTAGAGAGCTGGCTGGACTGTTTGAACACAAGTCTGGCAACGAGGAATCATCACAAAGAGTCCTGGAGGACATCAACTCCAAACCTAAGGTTGAAAGAATAATTGAGGTTCACATTGAAAAAGGCAATAAAGCGGAACCAACAGAGGTCATCATCAGAGAGACAAAAAACCATGCAGAGAAGGAAATGTACTACTACCCAGGGAATAGACAAGAAGAGGAGGAGCCTGAGGAGTCACTTCCTGTGTACCTTGACTCCCCCAGAGTGAACACACCCCTATCACAGGAGGAAGACAGTCGGCCTAGTTCAGCCCAGCTCATGGCAGATGACTCCTACAAAACGCTAAAGCTACTTAGCCAGCAATCTGTAGAGTACAATGAGGATGAATCATCAGAGCTTAGAGGAGAATCTTACAATTTTGCAGAGAAAATGTTGCTTTCTGAGAAATTTGACCAATCTCATTCTGACACGGAGGAATATCTAAGAGACAGGTCTCGCTTCCACTCACCAGACAGAAGCAGTCACAGTGAAGGTAGATCAGTTGGGCCAAGGACAGAGTATGTCTTTAGATCATCGAGAAATGTCTTTGACAAATCTGGAAGAATGGCCAATGTTGATGATAACTTTGACAAACTCACACTTTTGCAGTATTCCTCAGAGCCTGGTAGCCCAAAGCAGTCTGTTTGGATGCGTGTGTCAGATGATGCACAGAGTAAAGACAGAGGACAGCTTGTGTATGAGGACAGAGTGGACAGGACTGTAAAAGAGGCAGAGGAAAAATTAAGTGAGGTATCCCAGTTTTTTCGTGATAAAACAGAACAGCTCAATGACGAGCTCTCATCTCCAGAGAAGAAGTCTCGCAGACCTGATTTTAGAGAATCACGATCAGGGCCCAGTTCAACACACAGCAGTCCAGAGAGGTCGGCTTATAGGAGTGGGGGTAGTGGGGAAGAGTGGAGCAGAGAAAGGCTAAGAGACAGGTTTAGCTCCAGTGACAGGAAGTGTGCAAGTTTACCCAGCAGCCCAGAAAGGAGGGTATTGCTACAGTACAGTGATTCAGACTCAAGAAAACAAGGAGATGGTAAATCACAGGGAAGCACAGGGGAAAGCCCTAAACCATTTCAAATGTCTTCCTCCAAAGTCAGTGCAGTGAGGCTAAAGTTTGAGCAAGAGGCTCAAAGGCAAGATAGGAGTCCTCAGGGTGGCCAGAATTCTAATCCTCCTATCAGGAAACTCCAGGAAAGTAAACTACCTGTATATCAGGTGTTTGCTGGTTCAAGTAGTCCAAAAACACCAGACAATTCGGGAAACCAGAGGAGTGAATCGAGTAGGTTTTCACCCAAGCATGAGAGCAGTGGAAAAGATCAGGAAGAGAAAAAGTTATTCAAAACCTGGGAGAGCCAAGGGTATGGCAGCTATAAACCCCAATC
This sequence comes from Chromis chromis, assembly GCA_900302755.1. Taxonomy (NCBI): domain Eukaryota; kingdom Metazoa; phylum Chordata; class Actinopteri; family Pomacentridae; genus Chromis; species Chromis chromis. The sequence continues at coordinate 30,727 of OMNN01023948.1, forward strand.
GCCCAAACTATCTCCTTCTTTAATCCACGATTCTATAAAAGATAGTAATAGTGATTCCCAAAGACAAGAAACAACCAAGAAGATAATCTACACCGAGTTTGTTGTCCGAGAAAGTCCAAATAGCAACGACAGTCTAAAAAAAAACTCGGAATCGCAAATTCCTGTAAGAAAATCGTCTGATTTCTCAGAAAATCACAAATCCAGCTCTTTAAAATTAGATTCCTCTGTTGAAACACATGACAGGGCAGGGTCTCATATACCTACTTTAGCTAGAACTCGCTTACACAGTAGCTCTGATTCCAACAAGTCTGTTCGTGGATCATCAGGAGGAAAATCCACAGACTCATCAGAGGGTAGCCTGTCAAATGTAGTATGTAACGGTATTGATAGTGATCAAGTAGAGTATTTGGATCAAGTAACTCCTGTAGTTGTCACTGAGGGTTTTAAAGATATTAAGCCCTTACCTGTGTATGTAAGCATCCAAGTAGGGAAGCAGTATGAGAAAGAAACAGCCTCGGGACAGCTGGGAACATACAAAAAGATAGTTAGCCATGAGAGTCGGACAGTGCATGAGACTAGGGGTGCATTTTACACTGTCAAGCAAAAGCAGTCTCCGTCTCCTCAAGGAAGTCCAGAAGATGACACTCTAGAACAAGTGACATTCATGGATAGCTCTGGGAAAAGTCCTGTTACCCCTGAGACCCCCAGTTCAGAGGAAGTGAGTCTGACCTCCAGAACACCAGACTCTGTGATAGGCTTCATGCCTGGCATGCCAAGCCCTATCCCAGAGGAGTCTGAGGAGGAAGAAGGGAAGACCTTTATCTACAAAGAACCCTCAAAGGAAAAAGCTAAGCCAGCTTCCCCAGAGACTCACAGTAAAAAACAGGAAGGAGAGAGACAGAAGTCAAGGGACAAAAGAGTGGCTTATATAGAGTTTCCACCTCCTCCTCCTTTAGAGACCGAGCAGTCCGACCCTGAGAAAAGAGGTTCATGTGCTTCGTCTGAGGCAGAGACAGAAATGATGGAGGTGAACCTCCAAGAGGAGCATGATAGGCACCTCTTAGCTGAGCCAATCATCAGGGTCCAGCCTCCATCCCCTATTCCCCCTGGAGCTGATAACAGCGACTCTAGTGATGATGAGTCTGTCTTCCATCCCATCCCTATCAAAAAGTACACCTTCAAAATGAAAGAAGAAGGAGAGAAGCGACCAAAACAAAAAAAAACAGAGAAAAATGGAAATAATAAGGAGTCTGGAGTCAATGGTGTTGTAAAGGCGGAGGATGCTGACTTTGAACAAAACGGCAATGACCAGTCTATCACTGACTGCTCCATAGCAACCACGGCTGAATTCTCCCATGACACAGATGCAACTGAAGTAGACTCTTTAGATGGGTATGACCTTCAGGATGAGGATGATGGACTGAGTGAGGACCCTAAAACATCTAGTCTGTCTAATGATGGAAAAACAACTGACCGCTCATTTAGTCAGTCCAAGCTTGAGGTGATAGAGGAAGAGAAATGTGAGGAGGGGGGGGATAATGGAAAGACTAAAACCAGCACATCTTCAGCGAAAAGTAGTGGAGATGAAAAAGATTATACCCTCGAAGGAAGACATCCAGATAGGCAGGGCTTTGGAGATAACTACTTTGGCTACCAACTCGAAGAGGAGCTGAATTCAACCTTTAAAACTGTTGCCACCAAAGGTCTGGACTTTGACCCCTGGTCCACAAAAGGGGTTGATAATGAAGGGGTTTTTGATCCCAAATCAAAAGAAGACGACCCCAAGCCCTTTGGTTTATCGGTGGAGGACAAATCACAGGCTACAACACCTGACACAACCCCTGCTCGAACACCAACTGACGAGAGCACACCGACTAGTGAGCCTAACCCCTTCCCTTTCCACGAAGGGAAGATGTTTGAGATGACCCGCAGTGGTGCTATTGACATGAGCAAGCGGGACTTTGTTGAAGAGAGGCTTCAGTTTTTCCAGATTGGTGAGCATTCCTCTGACCCTAAAACAGGGGAAAAGGGGCGAGGGGGCAAGATCCTGGGGGTACTTTCCTCTCAGTCAAAAACAGGGGAGAGGGCCACAGTAGATGGGAATGGGAAGGTTATAGATACTACAATAGACAGCAGCACTACACCAACAACACCAGCAGCAACTACAGCAAAATGCAGCCCTGCACAGCCTGGCAGTGACACTTGCTATGCTGGTACCGATGCCCCCGCCTGTGAAGCCATAGCTGAGACCGCCTCCTCGTGCACAATCACAGCCTCTAAGGTTGATTCCAAATTACGCACTCCTATTAAGATGGGCATAGCTGCCTCCATAACTGTGAAAAAAGACTCAGGGGATCTCACCGATTGTAAAACTGAGATGTCAGAGGGTCAGATGGTGCCAGAATACATTAGTATAGAGGGCCAATGTACAGAGAGCCAGTCTAGCAGTCACAATGAGCCCAGGTTAGAAAGAAGAGATTATCCTTCTGAAAACTGCAACAACAACAATAACCTTGAGTCCTCCAGTGTTCAGGCCAACTACATTCAGTGTGGTAGTGTGGTATTTAATTTGCAGTCCTCCTCTGAGCCCACCCTTCAAAAAGCTAGCAGGATAGAAACATTGTGCTGTAGAGATTTAGAAGAGCGAGTGGAAGTACACAACACCAGTCAAGCGCAGGAGAAGAAAAATGAAACTGCTAAAGACAATGAAGTGAAGCAGCCCAGGTCAAGACTTCCAGTTAAAGCATCAGGGTGGTCATTTCACACACAGGGAACAGCCATAGGCAAACAGAAGCCCAAACAAGCAGTGAAGGTTGAGGTGAGGAAAAGAGGAGAGCCAGCCATAGCCAAAGTAGAGCCCAGGTCTAGGATACCAATCAAAGATGTTAAAAAGAGCAGCCCTGCTGCTGCAGCTAGCTCACATGTTTCAGTTCGGGTTAACTCACAGCCAATGAGGACTTTGGACTCAGAGAGAGCAGCCATACAGTTGCCCTCAAGACTACCACTGAAGGACAGACACCAGGTCAGCAATGTGACGAGTGAGGGAGTCAGTAGACAGGACAGACAGGAGAACGCTAGTGAACTTTGTAAGCGCACCATCGAATACTTTAAAGGCATTAGCGGGGAGACGCTAAAGTTGGTGGACCGCCTGTCAGACGAGGAGAAAAAGACGCAGACAGAGCAGTCGGAGGAAGACAGCACCTCCCGGAGCACCTCTCTGTCGGACGCCTCCCAGCCTTCCCAGCCCTCCCAGCCCTCCCAGCCCTCCCGCTCATCCAGGTCTGGTAGAGGTTCGAGGGCTGAGGCCGGGGCCGCGTCCGTAAGGGCAAAGGTGGCGACGACGGACAGGGCCTCCGGCAGTGAGAGGAGCAGGAGGAGTAGGCGGACTGGTGGGAAGGAGGGCAGTCAGGGACTCACAGGGTCTCGAACGCCTCCCATCGCGGAGATCAAGCCTAGTTTGTAAAACTTTCACACTATGTTTAAAATACATCTATATATTTATATATTTCACTTTTAGTTGCATGACATCGTTGTGATCGTTTAATGGATTGACTGGAATGCCTGTGGCGTGTTTACATATTCTCTTCAGAACAGTAGCTGTCATTTAAATTTCTTTTTTTGTCATTGATGTACTGTGTACTGTATTGTCCGTGTTGCAAGATTCTCTTTCCTCTGTTCCCCTCTTCCAACCCTGTTTAACTTCTGTATAATAGAGTGAGCATGCCAGTAGTAATGACTGGTCACTGGCACAACCAGTCCCTTGTTTGACAACTCCCTGGTCTGTCTGTCTGTCTGTGCAGGCTGGTTACTGAGTTATTGTGGTAGTTTGCTCTTACAAAACTCTTCATGCAATTGTCATTTTAACTAACTAGTGTTGGCAAAGAACACACAAAAGCGTCTTCGCATGTTGACATTGTAGATTCTAACATAGATCTTTCCACCCTAGATCTGTAGAACTATGAGTCTGTTGTTGAGAGTCATGTTATGCTTTGTTTTGTGTGGTTCTCATGACAGTTACTGCCTGCCTAGAGGATACATACCACAAACAGTCACAGAGCACCACTTACTCTATGGACATATTTAAGTTGCCCATAATGTCTCTAGTATGAAATGTCCTTTTCTTGCCATTGTTGGGAAATAATTGCACAAAGCTAGAATGCAGTAATCTGTTAACCATTGTAATATGAATATTTTTAACACAGCTATTATTAATGTTGTTAAGTCTGATGAATAAGTGGCCAGAAAAGGAAGATTATACATATTTATTTTTCTATTACATTAGTTTATAGAGGAAGAAGAATGTGAATGGTATTAATGGATCATTGTCGTCTATCTTCCCAGGTCCCCAGAGTCCTTGTGAGAGAACAGACTTGCGCATGGCTATCGTTGCAGACCACCTGGGACTCAGTTGGACAGGTGAGCATCACACTCTAATGCTAATTTTCTTTCTCTCAGTCACCTACTTTCTTTCTGAGCCTCTGTCAGTCTCAAACCCTTATTATTTACCGCCATCTTGAGGCTAGCTGAATGTCCTACAAATTCTCTACTAGATGCCGTCATCATGTAGCAGTGAAAGGAGGAGCTAAAGATGATTTAAAAAGAACAAAAAAAGAGGAAGCAACTGAAGTTATAAGCTGTTTTATTAATCACAGGATTTGAAAAATTGTAAAATCTGTATTGTGTTGTCCTCTGTAATTTGTGTGTTTGCGCTATAAAAAGGAGGAATATTTAAATATATTAAAGTTTGAATATTTATGTTAACGTTGCTATTTTTGTCCCATGACAGAGCTGGCTCGGGAGATGAACTTCCCAGTGGATGAGATCAACCACATCAGACTAGAGAACCCCAACTCTCTGACAGCACAGAGCTTCATGCTTCTCAAGAAATGGGTCAGTCGGGAAGGGAAGAACGCCACAAGTAAGGCTATTTTTATATTTTAATATCTTACTTTTCTCTCCTTTCTTTTCTTCCCTTTCTTTTTTGTTTTCATTTCTTTCACAGTCGTTCTGCTGTTGATTTTAGGCATTAGTTCATCATCTTGAGAGGACACATTTTCTGCTAACTCACTGAATTTCTTTTTTTTTCACAAGCATCTGTTATCAGTTGTAGTACATTTCTTGGTGGTTTTCCTAAAATGTTCAAATTTAGAAACTGTATTTTGTTATAATTAGTAAAACACTTAAATGCTCACTTTTGCTCAAATTTACAAACCTTGTTTCATTGCACTTAAGATCACTTACTTTTGTTATCTCCTCTACAGCGGATGCCTTAACTGCAGTGCTGACCAAAGTCAATCGGATGGATATTGTGACTTTGCTGGAGGGCCCGATATTTGACTATGGTAACATTTCAGGCACAAGATGTTTTGCCGATGATAACGCTGTTTTCCGGGATCAGGCTGATGGTAAAGTTTAGCTCATTCTAGCTGACCTCTTACCTCTTCCTGCTACCTCTTTTGTTGTGCAAATGCATGGATCACTTATGTATCACCCTAGTGCAAATCATAGTTGATTTACAGTCAGATCTGGACTTTGTTTGGACAACTGGTTCCCACTGTTCCCCAAAGGCATTTCTGATTTCTGTACTTCGACAGTATATTTACCACTCAAAAAATGACACATTTCTATCCTTTTTGCTTTTCACTTTAAGTTAAAACCATTATTTTAATTGGCTTTGGTGGAATTAACCATCATTTTTATCTCGATCAAGTCCAATCAAGTATCCAGTTGTCACAAATGAGCAATACTACTGTTAAAATCCCATTCTAAGTGCATGCTGCATACTACTACATAGTGCTTTAAATGTTTTTCAATTATGTGTAACTTAACTAGAAATGATATAACCCTGTAGCGTCTGCTTTCCTCTGTTGATTTAGTTTAGTTCTCCTAGTTCTCCTCCAGTTCCTCTGAGCCTTCCTTGGATAGATGAGAGAATCTCTTCCTCTGTGAAACCAGACTGATTCCTCCTCCTCCTCTTCCTTCTGCCTCCCATCACCTCCCCACAGCAGAATCCACTGCTGATAACAGCACATAACAACTCTTAACAAAATAAGAGTCATGTGTTGGTAATTTTTACCCACTCCTTTTCCATCCATAATATTCATTCATTGTCTTGTTGTGCAAGCATGTTTCACATTACGCAGTTTTTTATTTATTCTTTTGTTCCTCTTTCTCCAAGTCTTTTTCTGTTTCTTTTTTATCTCTTCTGCATGCCTTATTCCTATTCCATAGTTTGCGTTATCATCCCCTTAACTCCCAGAAGCACTGAGTCAGCTTTCATCCTGCAGACACCCAGTCCTTTCTTTCTAACGCCAACCCCAACACCTCCACCCACTCCCCTCACTCCCACTACAGCTCTTCACTGCCGCCCCTTTCCCCCACGCCGCTCTCCGAGTTATGAATCCTCCATCATGCTCAAAGATTTGGCACCGTTAGCAACATTTGAACCGTCACAGTTCAACTTCCTCTCCCCTCTCTCCCCATGCCCCAACTCTCAGTGCCCCTCTGCTGACCCTCGTCAATCCCCCTCCTTCCCTTTCTCTCCCCGCGTGTCCTCCCCAATCCCACTCATCACATCACCTTTACCTTCCTCACCCCGCCTGTCCTCCCCAATCCCCCTCATCACATCACCTTTACCTTCCTCAACCGCTCCCTCACCCATTCATTCTCCAGCTACTTCTGTCCCAACTTCTCCCACATCTGCCCCAGCCTCCCCCACACCCACGCCAATCCAAGCAGAACCAATCACCTCGTCTGTTACATTATCTGGATCTACCTCTGACTTATCCTGTCATACTGATGCCCCACTCAAACCTGAAACCTCACCCAATGACCTCAAACCCTCTGTTGCCCCCAACCTATCTGAACCCATCACCTCCTCACCCCCAGGCATGACCTCCCCTTCTCTCACCACCTCTCCAAGCAAAGAGTCTTTCCTGGCCCAGGTGACCTCCTCCGCCTCCCGTCCTGTCTCCCCTCTCTCCTTGTCTACTCTCCCGCCCGTCTCTCCCTCAGGATCCCGTTGTCCTAGCCCCAGTCCTTCTTCCCCTCCTCTGCGCTCCCTTTCTCCCTGTCCTGTTTGCCAGTGTACTTGTGCGCCCGTTGTTAATCCACCTCCCACTCAATCTCGCATCGACCCCTCTAAAATGGAAATATTCATTTAATTTCCTCTATCCTTTATCTTCACTCCTCCTTCTCATATCTCTTATATGTCATCTATCTCATTTGAGCATGTAAGCGAACACCCTGGCAAATCTTAAAATGTCATAACATCCCACACTATGATTTATCTGGCCTTGTGTCACTAACTTATGCCCCACTCTCAATGTCTTACCTCACCAAAACCACTAAATTAACACTTTCTGAACATGACAAACATTGCTTTAATGATTACCATCAATTTGATTATACTTCCTTGTATATGTTTAATATTATATAGTAAATATTTTCAAGCATATTCTGTAAAATATATGCTTTTATTACATTTTAGTGCATATGTTTGATATTGATTTGCCATACTGCCATTATACCATTATACAGTAACATATCATTATCGAAGCTAGTGGTTGGCTGGCTACAATGCTTTACATTTCAGCCTCTGTGCCATTGTCCGTGTCACATGGTGTATGTGTTTCGGGTTTGTGTGTTATTTCGGTGTGTTTATATTCTTTTGTGGCATGCTTTCGCTGCGTGTATGTCTCTACATTTGTCATCCTGTCACCTACAGATTATCAGAGCATTCTAGCGGAGCTGCAGTCCCCCGCCGCACTGCACTCCGACCCCCACTTCCTGGAGCCCGAACTCCCCGTCACCCCCAACCCTTCCCTTGCCCACCACCAACAGCACCACTACCCCGAACCAGACACCCCTTTGCTGGCCGACACCCAGCCCCAGCCCCTGCCCTGGAGTCCGGAGATAGAGCCCGGTAGCAGAGAGCCAGACAGCCCCCCTAGGAGCCCCCCCAGACCCTGTGAGCTCGCTCTGTCCGTCCCAGCTTTTGAACTCCCCGATCCTATCCCTTCTAAGGTCAGAAAGCCCCACATCGCTCTGAACGACCAGCTGCTTTTGAGTGAGGAGGAAGACAGGTCTTTTCAAGAGTTGGAGCCGACCCACAGGCCCAAGTCACCCTCCTTCCCCACGTTGTGCGAATTAGACGTCGACATGGCATACTCCACATCTTCCCCTTCACTGTCATCAGTATCATCAATAACCCCTTCATCGCCCGACAGAGCACAAATGGGAGATGGAGGAGCGCAGATGGGTGCCTTCAATGGGGTACAAGAGGAAGCAGGTTTGGCAGGACGTGAAAAGGAAGTGACAGAAGAAATAGAGAAGGTTGTTGAGATGGTCGCAGCAGAGCTAGCAGAGGGAAATGGGTTAGTGGAAAAGTGGGTAGAGCAGGATTTGATTAAAGACGTGGAAAGAAAATGTGAGATGCTAATACAAGATAGTTTTAAGCTGGCAGAGGAAGATAACATCATTTTGGTGGAACAGAAGAAGGGGTCTACAGAGGAAGAGGGAGATGTGGTAAATGAGCAGGATGACGTTATTCAAGACGGAAATAAGGGGGAAGAATGTGAGGTACAAGAAGAGGGGAGAGATGTGCAGAATCTGTCAGAAGAGCAGCATAGTCTGACAGAAATTGGGCGTGAAGTGGAAAAAGGTTGTAATGCAATAGAAGCAGAGACCGTCAAGGAGGGTATTGATAAAACACCTGAGGGTCAAAAAGTTGATGGGGACAATGAGGAAAAGGACTACCACGGTGACAGAATGGATGACACAGATGCAACGCTGCAGTTGAAGGATGAAGACTTATGTGGTAGTGAAAAAAATAATTGCGAGACATCAGAAGGGGACCTGCCAGCTGAGGACCAGACTGTCCCTGACCTCTCCCCTCAGGCCTGGGTTGAGGCACTTGGGGAACTTCAGCCCAGTGAGTCTGGATCCAATGAGGAGGATGAGGCGGGAGAAAAAGAAATCCCAGAAGAAGCAGTCGGATCTTTGTTGGAGGAGGTGAAGGAAGAAGAACAAGGAGGCTCAGAGGAGAAGGAGGAGGACGAAGAGATGACCGAGTCCAGGGTTCAGGAGGTTCTTGATCAGGATGAACAGGCAGAAAAAGACGTGTGTTCAATTTCAGGTTGGCACAGTGATTCATCTAGCGTCAATGTGGAGCCACCGACGCCGGGCCGCAGTGTCAGCTCAGACCTGCTCGACAGGCGGGAAAGGTAAAAATATTACACAATTATGTAAATATTAAGTCTCCCAGAACATTTTTTCCAACATGAAATTGAAATCTACTGCCGTTAGAGTGCATCTTTTTAAAAATCTTCTCAGATTATGTATTTTTCAGGTCTTTCCATTATCCTGCTACGAGAAATACTAATTTTGTATTTCTTACCCAACAGCCAAGAGAACTCTAGTGACTCCATCACTTCCTCGTCAAGGGGAGAATCAGGGAGGTCCCGACAGAACGGCGACAACTCAAAGCACTCACCTCAGGACGCCTCATCGGAATCATCAAACGGCAAAAAGGAGGAGGGAGCACTAGTGTCGGAGAAAAAAGTCCAGGTACTGTTACATAAAATGAATTGCATAAAAGATCGTAGAGCGTAGAATGTAATCCTCTTTTCGTCTGTTATTCACACACTCAGAAAACTTGAAAATCTACAGTGTGCATTGAGCTGAAGAAACATAAATTTCAGTGTTATTTCCAGGTTTCTCTTTTTTTGATACAGCAAACATGGACTTGAAGCACAGAGAGGACATCAACAACAAATGTACAGACTAACTAATCCTTTTTATCTAACTAATCATCTTATAATACCTTCCTCTGCAGTGTGTTAGTGTAGAATCTGGTTCAGAGGAAGAACAGACTGTAACCACCAAAATCTTCAGACGCCGTCTCATTTTAAAGGTACCCTGAAAGCCTGGAAGCAGGAGCTGGGCTGGGCCTTGTGGTGTGGTTTGGTTTAGTTTAGACTGGTCGGCCTGGTGTGCATTGTAGCAAACTTGCTTGGTGTCTTGGTAGCCCTTCTCTCTTTGTGTGTGTGGATATGCATAAGTATGTTTGTGTACGTGGACTACTCCGTTTGTCTGTTTTTTGTTGGTTGAAGACTAACCAGCCTCTTTCAGACATGGATGTTCTCTCATGCGGTTTTGTTTCAGTGTGGTGATGGTGTTTGTTTTTTGTCGTGTTTGAAGCCGTCGGCAAGTCAAATATTCATGCGCTAACCACAAACGCTTGCAGGGAGAAGAAGCAAGGAACATCCCAGGCGAGACTATGACAGAGGAACACTATATGGACCATGATGGTAACCTCATCAGTAGAAAAGTAAAGTATAACTTCATTCCCTCTTCCCATTCAGCTCTGTCACATGGAGAGAAGCTTAATGTTCTCATGATTGCAAACACCGTCAGCTCTTTTCTCCTTTTGTCAACATCCCTTTACCTTGGACAGGTGATCAGGAAGGTAATTCGGCGGGTGTCCACTCCCACACCAGACAACCAAGGAGGTTGGCACAGAGACCTTCAATGCAGCCCCATTCTCCATGAAGAGGGGTCCGAGGTTGGCATGAAGATACACTTAGACTGTGTTCCTGCAAAGTCTAATTTAGATGGGATTCCTTGGATACTGTTATCCTTGTCCGAAAACATAATCGGTGGAACAGCTGATATAAAAGTTGGTCTTAAAGCTGCACAAGACTTTGAACTATGTTAAAAAAAATACTTATCTTAAGAGTTTAAATCACATGGTGGGGCTGAAAAACAGAGCATTACATCTCATATCAATCCTGTGAGACCTGGGGTGAATTAAATACTTTCCCTAACTTCAAAGATTATATTAGGAGAGAAATCCGGGTTAAAGAGGTTAAGAAGTGCTATTGATATATTAAATACTTCTAAGTTATGTCTTACTTCTGGTTGAGTGCAGCTTTAAGTCAAATGGGATATCAGTTTGTTGTGATCATGTTTTGTTCCTCCGACTGTGCAGGTGAATTTTTTTCCAACACTGGGTTAACTGCTTCGGGATAACTGTGCTCATTATCTGACTTCTGGGAAAAAATACCAAAAAACATGCAGCCATATGAAGTGCAACCTTGCATGTTGTGTTTGTGACAATGTGCGGCGTCTATTGTATTTTCATAACAAAGGGGATGCTGACTGCGCTGCTCCTGACTGTGTGGTTGTAATGATCTTTTCATGCATTTAACCATTTAGTCAACGTTATGACTAATGAGTGCTGTGAGACTGCTGTGAAAATACAATCTGCCTCTTTTGTTTCTAACTCATTTCATAACAGCATCATTTTTCTTCTTCTAGGTGTCCAGTTGATTTGTGGTTTGGGGCCTAATTATATTTCTTACATTGAAGCTACTACTAACTTTTACTACTTTCAGATTGTGAATTATTAAACTCTTCGGTTAAAAGTGGCATAAAAGTGCAACCATTTAGGTTCAGATTGCTTTTTCTGCAGTGTGTGGAGTTGTGCTTTCGGCTTTTTTTAATTCCAGGTTTGCAGTGGGTTGCAATTTGTTTTTATCCTATCAGAAGATTGCAATACTAATTGTAATTCTATGTGTGTTTGTGTTTTCTAGAAAGGAGACGGACCAAGGAATAGCAGGCGAAAGGATGACAGAAGATCAGGGGATAAAAAGCATCACTCATAGGGATGGTTGTGCTCTACCAGGTACAGTAACTTACTCTACTACTTTACTGTAACACACTCAGTATAGTTCCTCTGTTTTTGTTGTCCTTGTGTACATATAAATGTTCAGTATCTATCTGTGCATTATTGCCCTCTTATGTATGTCTCATACATAAACAATAATGTCACAATTACAGTTTGTGGTTTTAGTGGGAGTTATGTAATCTATTAGTTTCTTGTCAAACAATATCAGTGCGCAGTGACTTCCCAGAGTCGTGACATCACAGTGCGGTTGCTAGGCAACCAGGAGATATGCTGCAAAGAAGTGCTGTGCAGTTGAACAGGCAGTTGGCAAAGCACAGGAAACTCCACCTAAAGCTAATAAAGCTTGTTTTCATGTTTGTATTTGTGCATGCATTGAATAATGAAGGTATAGGATGTTATTTACTGGGCTTTTTTTCACAAAGCCAGCCCAGTCTAATACACATACATACACATGCACACATTTTAGGCACAACAAATTGTCCTTGTGCACAGTTTTTTAAGGTATTTGGCGGGTAGGTTGTTTGAAGCGTCTTGGAGAACTTGCTACAGTCCTTCTGTAGGTGTAGGCTGCCTCAGCTGCATCTGTCTCTTCATGTAATCCCTGATTAACTCTGGGATCGGGGTTCTGTGGGGGCTACACCATTTGTTGCAAAACACTGTCTTCTTTAGTCCTGCTGCAGAATGAATTTGGGACCAGTGAAACACCTCCCTCATGGGACTGTGTGATTGACACGAATCCAAACCTCCAAGTGCTAAAAACTTGTGCATGGTACATGAGAGTGCTACTGATCTTCTTGTTTTACTCTCAGCAGGAAAGTATAGAAAATATCTAACTATTCCTTTAGTCAGATATTTGTTCTGTCTCACTGTCACACAGACTCGGTCTAAAAGGCTGACTGGTCTGAGCCTGTTATCCACTGGCAACATTTCTGCCCTCTGTGTTCCCTGAGTGTGTGTGAATAGCGAACGGTTACAAAGGGAACATAGCTGGTGGGCGGTACACACCTCAGCATTATATTGCCCTGCTGATACCCTCCATGCCTGTTTTTGTCCACTAAATCCCCGACTCACAACAGCATTGTTGCATCCAAAAAGACTTTGTTATCCCACTGGCCAGACTGTTAATCCCTACTGCTGCTCACCCTTATGTTATGTTTGCAGTGAATCATTCCATCTGTACAAAACTGACTTAGAAATGAGATGGCACTGCTGTGAAGTCTGGCAAAGAGTTTCTATGGTAACGGAGGTCACCATAACAACCCACGGACCACCATGTCTTATTAACATGTAGTCATTTTGTCATACTAAGGAATGGAAGATCGTGATGTTTTTTTTTTTAACCTTTAAAAAGTGTGCTCATGTGTGGGGGAAAATACACTTTAATGAGAGAAAGGTTACATCCATGTAATTAGATTTAAAGTTCACCCCCAGCTGTGAGCCTAACTCCACCCACTGCATAATTTCTCATCCATCCAGTAGCTATTCCCACCTTGTTTCTAAAGGAGGTGGCAGGAGGCTGGAGCCCATCCTGGATGACATTAGACAAGTCGCCTGTCATATTCACAACTATGGGCAGCTTAGAATCTCCAATTACATGCAAACTCCACACAGAAAGGCCCTGAAAGGCAGGTTCCAATCCAGAATCTTCTTGTTGCAACACTGCTGGCCATTGCATAATTTAAAAAAAATACAAAAACATCGGCAAGGAGCTGACAGTGGGAGAATATAATTTTGCATTGCTACTGCACATACTGTATGAGCATGTGACAAATAAAAACTCTTTCATCTTGAATATAAAAGGAGAGTTCCTATGCCAAAGTAGGTTGGTTTGAAGTGGACGACTCCTTCCAGAATCCCCTGAAGTGGGCATTAGTGCTGTGGTGGAACATGGTGGTCCTCAGCTGTATCTTTTGGCCCCAGTAATGCCCAAAGGTGGAGCTCTCTTACATAGCAGTGGTGTTGCTTTCAAGGGACTGTTCTGCCGTCTGCAACCATTGCAGAGATAAAAGTGTCTACAGAATGCACTCTGACACCATTGTGTCCAAACTGAAAAAAAACTAAGTAGACAGTTCGCAAGAAAACTGTGTACACTCCTGTGAATGATGAGTCTGAAACCAGCATGTATTTGAAAATAAGCATAGTTTAACAGGCTCCCACACAAGGGCAGCGGCTGAATGATGCAGGCCGCCTACCTCTGATTAGAGCGTGTTATCTTGCTTTTTTTTAAATTTAAATTTAATGACATAGTTAAATCCCAATTGGTTGACTCTGTGTCAGCATTGGATCTGCTCATGTTCAGGATGGTTTTAAACCGTAGATGGCATGTTGAGCCTTTATCATCCCATAAAATGTCAATATTAACACCAGCATTGATGTGTACAGAGAGTACACTCACATCATTCAGTTTAAAGCTCAAAAATCTGATTTGAGTGTGCAGTGCTATATAAATGAAGATATTCCCCTTAACTGATTTTTTTTCATTCATTTGGAAATATCCTGTCTATTATAATCTCGCCAAGAGTTACAGTGACTATGCTGCAATATGTGATGTTCTGTTTTGTGCCTTACAGATGTAGAGGAACCGGGTTAGCTGTTTCCTGGGAACAAGTGTTCAGAAGGCTGGAGAGTTCCAGTGTGAAGACTTAAGGCAAAAGGTCCAGTCTGCAACTATCTGCTTCAAACAAATGGTTTTCGAGAGGAGTCAACCCTTCTGACTTACGCATGAGCATGAAAAACTCACTCCCTGTCAATCAAAGAAAGACCGGGAGGTTCTCACTTTCCGACTGTGGTGGACCAGTGGACAATGATTCTGCTTCCTGTTTTTGTGTGAGACGATACGTGCCATCGGTCCACCGGTGTCGTGAGAGCTTTCTGAAGGAGCATCGTTTTGTTGTGAAAAAAAAAAAACGACAAAGACTCCGCTACTGACAAACCACACAGATGCAACTGTGACCAAAGATGGCACAAGAGCTCAGTCACCACGGTGGGTGGAAAGAATGAAGTCAAACACAATAACACACACAAAAAAAAATCTAATGGAACACTTCTGATCCAACTTCAACACTCGCCTTATAGTTTTTTCTTGAACCCATTGTTGTCAGGATGTAAATTGTTTGGGATTTTTTTTCCTTCCTTTTTAAAACTTAAACTAACACAAAAAGCTTTTTTCTGTATATAAAATTACAATGTGTATAATTCTTTAAAAAAAAAAAGGGGGTGGGGGGGTAAGTTACTGGTTGAGAACGCACTGAGGAGAGTGACCTTTTCAAGTGCTTTCGAAAATTTACTGAATTTAAAGATTTGAGTGTAACTTCACAGGTTCTTGTATAATTCATTATTAGAGCAGGTATAATGTTTGTACATGAAAAAGCTGGTTTGATTTTAACAGAGGAAATTTCCAGAAAAAAATCAAATTTCAGTAATTCCCAAAGTGGGAATGGATCTAATCCTGCAAAAAAAAGCAGCCTTTCAGAGTACTCATATTTTCATGCATGCTGTTCACATTATTTTAAGTACAATTTTTACAAGTTTGCAAACACTGTATTCAAATGACAAATTAAAAAAACCCTTTATCTCTGTACACATATAGCCCTAACATTTGTCACCAATTTTATATTTTAAATTGAAAAAGGATACCATTAAAGCATTTATCACGTTGGGGGTGAGGATGAAAAAAGTTCTATAGCTTCTTGAGGATGTGATGTCTTGTCTGTCTGTGTTGAACTGGAGGGCAGCTTCTGCTACAAGGACGAGTTAATCTGAATGTAAATGCTAGTAGGCTGGCTCGCTGTAAAATTATAATTGTATTGTGCGTATTGGCTATAAGGTGTAGGAGTCTTCTGTACACTGTTAGACTGTTTGTAATCATTTTAGCAGTGTTCCAATTTGGTTTTCTAACGGCTGCTGTGGTATTAAAGGAAAAATGGGGCATTTCACTTTGGATATTTTTGGTGAAGTATTTCCTTAATTTAACAACCTACTCACATTAAGGACACATAAAGACATTATTTGATTGTAGCTCTAAATAGCATATTGTATGACAAAACACTGGATGGTCAAAAACAATTATTTAAGCATTAAATAAATTGTGTTTTACTCTGAAACTGTGTGATCTCTTTAGGCTTGAGAGTCTGTATATGCAGTGTCGAATAGATTTGTTTTCACTAGCTCACTGACGAAATTTTACTTTTTACATTGCATTAGGAATTATCTTTGTATTGGTTTTCATTAGATGCCCATGTAGTTCAAGTGTGGTGTTCTACTGGTGCGATGGCTCAGTATGCTGATGTCTATGCTGTGGACATGAAAACTATGTACCTTTTTATTTTCTTTTTGGGGGGGAAGGGGGGGTTTAAAGGAAGCCAGGTAGGGTGCTGTACCACATCCCCTTATACTTACTATGTCAATCAGGGGGT
>OMNN01023948.1:46850-67512 GCA_900302755.1 Chromis chromis
AGAGGATCCTTTGATATGGTTGAACTATCAATTTTTTGTCAATTTTGTTTGATATGTGTTTTCACCTGAGCAGATTTTTTGATGTACAATTCTTACTAACAGAGTGAAGCCATTGAACTGTAACTATTCTAGCACTTTGGTTATTCAAGGTCTTTTAGAGGCTATAGCAGCAATGATGCCACCACAAATGTTTCAGACGTCTTTAAAAAAAACCTACCTAAAAATAAAAAAAATAAAAAAGCAATGATTTCGCAGTACAGTTGTTTCTGTTCTTGTCTTTGTGTCCTTGGAAATTTCTTATTATGCAAGTAATCTGATGCGAGTGGGACTTCAGTCGAAGTTATGCACTTCTTTCTACCAAAGTGTCCTTGAAACGCCCTGTGGGCGCAGGCAGTGGCAATTCAGTGTGAGGTTATTGCTGACACATTTCAAGTCAGTACATTGTAGTCTGGCCTCTTGTATGATTTATTAATATCACAAATCTCACTTTAAATAGATGATGCACATGAGCAGATTTGAAACTCAAAACCTTAAAATATTGCCAGAATACAAGTAGAATAACTTATTAACTATTACCCCCGATATGTCTGTACATTTTATATCTTACAGTTTTCTTTTTCCTTTAAACCTTATGCTTATATGCATCTTAAGAAACTCCTAAATCACCTTGACTGTTCCACACTATTATATTTTATTATCATTTTTTGTACAGATGATGGAAAGACTCATCAATAGATAAAGTATATGATATAAATTCTAGTGATATTGTCCTATTAAGTGTGGAACACAACAGAGAAACGTCCTGCCACCTACTGATTACATACATAAAGCATTTTTTTTAAGCATATTAACCTTATGTGACCATGTAGTAACGGCAAAATGATCTTTGTTCAGGGCTTATAGGGAAAATATGATGTCAGAATCAGGATTAAAATCCATTTCCTTGCCATATAGGTTTCCACTTATGGTGAATTTGACTTGTTTTGGTGCAGACCAGCATAACAGTGACAAGTAGAAAACTTTAAAGAAGGATAAAGGATTTAAAATACCAAGTCAAATAAACAGTATGATTTATAATACAAATAGGAAGCAAACTAAAGCTATTATCAATGTATTTTATAATACTCCTGCACCAATCGTAGGGTGGTTATCCAGGTCATGATTATTCTAAGAGGTTTAGTAGAAAGCAACTGGACTCTTTTAGGTTCTTGAAGACCTTTCACCTCTCACCCAAGAGGATGAACTGAAGAAGCCTGGATTATAAAGGTAGTTAAATTATTATATACACCGATCAACATTATGACCACCTGCCTAATATTATGTTGGTCCCCCTTATGTGGTCAAAAATGCTCTGAACCATTGGGCATGGACAAGAGGACCTCTCAGGGTGTAGGGTTGTGTACAGATTGTGTAGGAATGTGCAATTTGTTTTCCTGGAAAGGTGCAAACTCTCACAAAATGCAGTGCAGCACCACTTTATGGTGCTTTAATTAACACAAATGTATTTCGGAGTTTCCAGCATGGCATATGTTGACACAGAGTCCCTCTAGAAATTGACAAGACAGGTAATAATGCAAGACACTTTAAGGATCTTTAGGGTCTTGGATTCCAGATTAAAGATAAAAATAAACTTTATTGCACCTTCTCTGGGGAAATTTACATGTTGCAGCAGCTAGATACAGATGAGGCATGGAAGAAGCAGGACAAAAGTACATCTCTAAACCAAGAGGCTGAACTGAAGAAGCCTTTTGGATGATGGCGTGAAACATCTTCAAGACGCTAAAAGAGAAGTCCAGTTTGCAATGTTATTTAAGTGAGACAAATGTACAGATTGTGCAGCAATGTGCAAATTATCCACCTGGGAATGTGCAAAATCTCACAAAAGACAGCACAGCACCACTTTATGGTGCTTGAATTAACATAAATGTATTTAGGAATATTCAGAGAAAATGATAAGACAGGTGATATTGCAGGAAGCTTAAAGGATTGGATTCCAGATCAAAGAGTCCTCACTGGGGAAAATGTACATGTTGCAGCAGCTAGATACAGATAAGGCATGGAAAAGGCAGTACAAAAGTGCAATAAGGGTAAAAAAAATGAAGATATAATAAAAAACAATGTACACCTTTACATATGGATATGTACACACATGACATCACCATTAGTTGCCCATTTTACTCATCTGACAATCTGGTCTTGAATGGAGTTAATAAAGATGTATTAAAGCTTCCAGTTTCATTTATCATGGGTGCATCGGGTAGTACTGGAGACATCCTGGTGGCGGCGCTATGCAGACACGCGGGCGCAAGGTCACACGGTGTACCATTCTGCTGTCTGCGCTCCTCAAACGCTGCAGCTGCCGTCGTCTTCCCTGCTCCACACACTGTCGCACAGCCATGGCGGACAGCGCAAGCGAGAGCGACACCGACGGAGCGGGGAGCAGCTCAGCCACCCCGATGTCGTCCTCCGCCTCAAATTCGGGGAAGCCGAGCATAGTCATTTCACAGTTTCGCCTGGAGGAGCTGACGAACCGCCTCGCCTCGTTACAGCAGGAGAATAAAGTTCTTAAAATTGAGCTGGAGACGTTCAAACTCAAGTGCAAAGCCCTGCAGGAGGAGAATCGGGACCTCCGCAAAGCTAGCGTCACCATTGTGAGTAACGTTAGCCAGCTAACTAGCTAGATGCTATCCCCACGCTACTTACTATAATGCATTTGTCAGTAAGTTAGCTCTGGCTGGTGTTGTTTGTTTAGTGCTAAATAGCCAATGTTTGCACCTTTATAGTGTTACATTGTTATGTTATCTCTATTCAAGCACAACTCTTTGGTGTTTTGCTAGCTCTAGTAACATTAGCTAGTTGTTGCTAATTTAGCCAGCGGGATAACGTTTGCTAGGTGGTTGGGCAGCGATAGCCAGCTAGTTTGCTTTGTTTTGTTTTGCGCTGCTAATCTTGGTTAGCCAAACGGCTAAGGTGAGAGGCGTCACCATTTAGGTGGGCACCTCACGATTCAAGTTAGCTCCCTGATGTTTAGCTATATGGTCAGCTGATTACTCGCTGCTAGACGCTGTCACCACGTTATGACCAACGAGGATACGGTAACTGAGTGAAAATAAATAGCCTAGCAGCAGCAGCACTGGCATGGACTGATGCGTCATATGTCTCCATGGTCCGTTAATCAGTCCCAGCTTCATAAAAATGTGTAACCGATCTGTTGGATAGATGGGAAGTATGCAGGCCAAACTTAGCGAGCTAGCTAAATGCCAGGATATTAACGTTGGCAAGTCAACCACCCTACACCCTGTCCACCCTCTCTGTAAATTTGTAAAGCTTAACTAGCTGTTTGATTTCTATTGTCCCTCATATTGTCCTTAAACAAACTGGCAAATCCTCACTGCTTGCGAAACAGTCTTTAGCTTTGAGGTCAGTGAAGAATGAAGGATGGAGAATTTGAGACTGGCAAGGACAGACGTATCATCACACTGTAATGCTAGCTGTTGAGGCTGTCCCTACCCATTTATTTAGTGCCCCCATGTTTCACTCTTCGCCTCACTGTAAGTCACCCCATACTGCAATATCTTTTTTTAGTCAATTGTGAAAATTACGCTTCCTCTTTGGCTGGCACACACTTCACTGCAGCAGGCTTTGGTTGATTGATGCCTGTGTACCTAAGCTCACTGTTAGTCGTTACAATTTAATCAGGATAAAGGTCAAAACAGTTTAGTGTGCCAGACCCCAGAGTGTATTTCACTGATGTCTCCTCTACCACATCCTCCCATGTGTTTCTGTCCCACAGCAAGCAAGAGCAGAGCAGGAGGAGGAATTTATCAGCAACACCTTGTTCAAGAAGATCCAGGCGCTGCAGAAGGAGAAGGAGACCTTGGCTGTCAACTATGAGAAGGAGGAGGAATTCCTCACCAATGAACTGTCAAGGAAACTCATGCAAGTAAGTGATGGGAACAAGATGGGGAAAATACACTCACTTGTTGGAGTTGTTCATACCAGGCACACTGGAGAATAGCTTAGTAATAGTAATAGATTGGTTAGAAACTAGTCCTGATTGATGATTTGTAATATTGATAACAATTGTCACTATGGTACATGTTTTATTTGTGCTCAGTTATGCAGAGTTTTAGGTGCAGTATTGTCAACCGTGTTCAGTATGAGCTTCCTGGGTGCGTGTCTATGCACACAGCCCCATCAGTCACTATGCAGCAGCTAGTGCATTATCATCAACTGCATTGGTACTTGCCTGAAGCCTGGAAAGGCTCAAGATGACTTCATTGCAGCTGCTAGCAACTCTAAATGACTCTCAAATTACTCTCCTCCCGTCTGTCGGTTATTTGGTTCAGTCTGTTTTCCACATCTTATTTTCTCAACTACAGAGCACAAAGCACCAGCATGACTGCTCTCACACTTTCAGTGGATAGCTGTAGGCTGACTAATGGTTTGTTGATATCTAAAGAAGTAGGAATGTTGAAGGGACACATGCAAATGTCTCAGTGGACCCTGCTTAAGGTCATACAAATGGACTTGTTTGGGTTTTTGTTGTTATCTTGCCTTTTCACTTAACATTAAACAGACCTGTGTCTGCCTCTGCTCTTAGACCTGGTGCTGACAAATGACCCAGTGTGTATATAGTATGTATACATGGGCATGCGTTGAACTCTTGAGATATTGTATTGAGCAAATGTGGCCATTTATTTTGTTGGGTGTGCTTCTCTGCAGAACCAATTTTGTGAACAATTGTTTTTACCTGTCTTGTCTCCACCATTGCTTTTGATGATGTACTTTTTACTTGTGGCATTTGAACATGAATGCAAGTGTCTCCGCTCTTATTTGAACCGATGCCCTCCTTTTAGTACACTTAATGACCAATTTGATGTACAATTTATTCGCATCTTCTTTCTGACATCTTGTAATACATCAATATAGATTTTCCTTTTTAGAGAGGAAGCTGATAATAGATCTATAAATACTTTATCAAAAACATTTTTAACTATAGTTCCAATTGTCATTAGTGTACAAGATAATGAAGGGAACAACTATAAATTCATGCTCACATTGCCACTGTTCTGGTGTCGCTTACAAACAGCCTCTGCTTCAAGGACAGAAGCCGAAGTCAGATATAGTATCTCTGCAAGGTCTCCATAGCCTGAAAATGGACAAGCATATAATCACACAGACTCAGGTATAGGTGCCACTCACTAATCAATGCATGGAGTGAAGGGCTGTCATAATATAATAGACGCTAAAGGGACACACACTATCAAACGAAACAGAATTGTCAGTGTTTAATTGTTAGAAAAATGGCTGCTCTGGGTGTGGCAGATCTTGGTAGCCTGCTCTTTCGGCCAGGATTCTGCGTAGCACCAAACTCTGTATGAATGTAGTCATTGCAAGTCAAATTCAAACAAACAACAAAAGTTATTTTGAGGTTTTCTAGCAGTTTCTCTTAGTAGCAATAACGGAAATGGTTACTTTCCCCTCTCCATTTTTTCCTATAAATGAATTTGCATCCCTTTCCCTATAATGAGTAATCACTTACATAATCCATCACAGAGCTGTCCTATTTTGAATCAGTGCTGTGCCGCACCCTTTTTTTGTACTGGTGAGCTGCCAAAGGTGGTTACTTTGGTTGCCAAATCATTATTTTATACTGTCTGTTTATCTGGGAAGTTCAACCCTGAATCCAGTAGAGCTGACTATTCCCTCCCTATTTTACAATACTGTTAATGTTTAAGCTAAATTTGATTATGTGACACCAGTGTGTTTGTTCACTGAGATCATCAAATAGTTTTTATGTGGCTTACTGTCTCTTCTTGTGCTTTTGCTATTTATTTTTTCTCATCTCTCTTGTTTCATTCACGTCTTCTGCTTTTCCTCTGTTCATGCACTGTTCTCCCCTTTTCCATCCTAGCTCCAGCATGAGAAGGCAGAGTTGGAACAGCACTTGGAGCAGGAGCAGGAGTTCCAGGTTAACAAGCTCATGAAAAAGATCAAGAAAATGGAAAATGAAACCATCTCAAAGCAGCTAACCTTGGAACAGGTATGCTTATTGTTGGTAAAAGAAGATTTCAGTGCCCATTGCCCTCCAACCTATCCCTCAACTTGTGTGTGTGTCCAGTTACTGCAGCAGTGTGAGATGACAAAATTTCACCATCCTCAATTCTTCCCACTGAATGTGAACTGGAAAGAACATTTTGGTTTGCGGCTAGGTCAGACCTATGCCTGCTAAAGCCACTCCATAATGTTTCCGTGCTCTGATGACAGCATTTTTCTGTAGATTTGCATGCATTTGTTGTTTCTGGTCACTCATTAATGCATATGTGTCATACTGATGCTTTATAATGCCCAGTTTTAGGTATAACCAAATGGCATGTTAACCAAGAATGGCTCAATTTCACCACAAAAAAACACTGATGAGCAGCTTGTTTCAGCATTCTACATACCTGTTGGTTACAAAATATATCTTAAACTGTCCTGTATTGTTGTTTTTCTTCACTGTGAAACTCACCAGCCAGCATTGAGTGTGTAGCTCCATAGAAGAGAAGCTTATCTGGACAGCAACCTTGGGTTTGCAACACAGTGTATTCATGTGCAGTTATGTGAATGCTTTTGAACATCAAGGTTTTTGTATCTCTGAACGTCACTCTCTGCATTTCCTTTTATTCTCCAGTTGAGGCGGGAGAAGATCGACCTTGAGAACACATTAGAGCAGGAACAAGAAGCCCTGGTCAACAGGCTGTGGAAACGGATGGACAAACTGGAGGCTGAAAAAAGGTGTGGATTGATTACATTATGTGTTAACATGGGTTTCCAACACTGATTGGCATTTTAGAATTTGCTGCTTGTGGGGCTGGATTCAAATCTTGTTTATTCCTAAATCCATACTTGTGAACATTTAAAAGCCAAAATCTCTGCAACAGTAAAAAGGACAATGGCTGTTACTGATTGCCACTATTGAAATTGTTATGGAATAAATATTGCTGTAACTAATGATCATTTTCATTATTATTTCTATCTATCCAAATTGAGGGGGAAAAAAATAATTCCCATCAGATTATCTTTCAGTTGCAGACTTTGTCTTAGCCACATGTTGTTGCTTTTATTTGTTTATCGACCAATCATTTAACTGGCTAATAGTTTTAGCACTAGTTAAATTTGGGAAATTTGATAAGTTCGTTTTGATGTGTACATTCAAAAATACTCTACTTGCATTCGGTTTGATATTTCTGCCTCAGCTAAAATGATTTAGAACTCTTCCTGCAGTGCTCTACTGTGATTCCTGGAAACTAAATGACAGTATATTTTAGCTGTGTCTTTAGTAAAATTGAGAGAGTGGTTGCGATATTTCAACGTTTCATGATCAGAATAACAGTGCTTTTGTGTAGGTATATCCTGTATTTCTTGGCCTTTCTGTCTGCCTGACAAATGAACACACATTCACTGACGCACAAAATACCTGCCTAATACCTGTCACTAAAAACAAGGAATTTAAATGTTTTAATTCTATTTGCAGAATAAAATTACCAGTAATTGACTAACAGTAGCTTATGCTTTCAGACATTTTCAGAGTATTGCTTTCAGAAGCGTAAATTACAATAGACTAAATAATTGCCCCTTATTGACCTGCTTATCAGTCTTTTTTTAATCTCACGATGCAGCATAAAGAAAAAGGATTTTCCTTTGTTCTAAACTAAATTGTTTTATTTCCAGCCAACAGGGTGTTGTCTTAGCTATCGTAAAAGCTTGATAATGTCAAATATTTTCTTCATAAATCTTGACATCGTTTCTGTTGATGAATTATAGTAACGTTGTATTTTGTTGCTCTCCTAATGTAGAATCCTTCAGGAGAAGTTGGACCAGCCCGTATCGGCTCCTCCCTCCCCAAGAGATGTTTCCATGGAGATAGACTCACCAGAGAACATGATGCGGCATATCCGCTTCCTGAAGAATGAGGTGGAGAGGCTTAAGAAAAGCCTGCGCACCACTGAACTGCAGCGTAAGTGGCCACTCAGCTTGTCACATGATCCAAAGTGGGTGTGGGTCTTGAAGGGGCAGATGCCCTCAAGTGTTGATTAAGGATGTGATTGTTAGAACTGATCCTCAGACGAGCAGTGGGGGGCAAATTCATTCTATACCAATGCCTGTCTTGTTTTACATAGACCAGAAAGAACAGGATACTTTCTGGCCTCGTGCTGACACACTTTACAGCCTTGTTATTCGCTGGTCACATTACACCTGAAGATAGGTTGGAAAGAAGTGGAACTGTAGACTGGTCAACAAGGTCTCTACATAGTCTCTAAGAAAGACCACATTGGTCCTAAATTACAATTTATTCCATGTCTACCCATTTTTGAGATGGGTACCCGAAGCTCTTTCTCAACCTAATGTTGATTCTCTGAAGTCTTTACCCACAAATGAGTTGTTTTCTGCCATCAGTATCCTCTGCCGTGTATTTGACTCGCCTACAGTCTCAAAATAAACTACAAATGACAGCTATTAGTATTATGATTAATTACCCCTTTGATTGACAGGCGCCCTGTCTGTGGTGTCTTTTCTCTTTCCTAATGTTATTTGGGATAGGCTCAATCCCCCTACAACCTTCCAAAGGATATGTTGTGTTTTATAATGGATGGTTGGATTACTTGGCAAGCTATACCTCCTGTCTATCTGCAGAAAGTTATGGTCTAGAAACTAGAGACACATTTAAGTAAAGTGGTATAATTATGTCACCAAATGCTATATGATATAAATGCTTAACCATGAAGCATTAAGAGACTGTGTGTGTAATAGTCCTGTTTTTGCCACAGAAGCTCAATGATTTAACACAATTCCCATCCCTAGTGCATACTGTTATTACATGCATTAATACTACATTTAAACTAAATTACATGTAGATACTTTTTTACAATTTGTCCCTGGTGCAGTCAAGGATGCTACAGGAGAATGCTGGGAAATGTTGTTGCCTTCAAGAGCATGCCCAACGTCTGAGACTTTTTAAGAAAAACGTGCACAGTCCCCAAAAATAATACTCATAATTTTTCCAATACTATGCTGTTTTTACAACTAGTGCACTAGGAAGGAAGGTAGATACTTAAACCATGAAGGTGACCACTGTGATTTATGGCCAACCTCATTAAGGTTTCAAGACTCTGAAAGTAGACACCTCTGAAAATATCATGTTATTAAATTAATGTAAGTTCAGACGTAAGATGTGGGAGGTGATAATGACCCTGTGAAGATTCAAGTTCTGCTGGTCAAATTATTGAAAGGGAAGAAAAATAGGATACACATCTTCTCAAAATCCCTGCCCTCTGGTAACACCATTACTTGGTGTCTATCTAATTTTAGGGAGCATCAGTAGAACTCTGGTTACAGCTGCTTGTAAGATTGCAATGAATGGATATTATAGAAATTTTGTTGGTATAGGCAGCTTCAGCCAGTTATTTACACGTACATCTGTTTTTTTCTTTTGAATGACATTAAGCCGTCTCCTCCAACCATGTCACCAATGAGTAAAACATTATGTCACGCAGTCAGGGATATAGACAGAGCATAGACTGAGGAGGCATGTGGTACAGGGATGTGGAATCCACATTAGGCGATTGCATTATACACTGTGAGCTCCAGGGCATTGAAAGCAGAGAGTTAATAACACTTTTTTGTTGTTCAGACAGACAGAAGTGTTGGCTCAGCGTGGTGTATATCAGAGAAATTAATTAATAGACATATATTTGAACACGTGGCCTGGGATTTTCATTTAACATTATGGTGGCTATGCTTTGTTTTTGCCACTAGAGGGAGTTGTCGGTCTAACATTGAATACATGCCCTGAGAGGCTAGTTCAAGTAGCAATCCTGAACCTCATACCTTGCCTTATAATCCACTGTGTTGGTAGAGATTGTGTCTGACCCACTTTCACATAAATTTTTAAAAGACAACCTTGTATTACACAAATTGCTCTCAGAGGTGTTTAGAGGAGATTATGTTAGATCTGCACATTTTCTGGATAACGGGCTTTTGTTATTATTATTTTTTCCCCAATTACAGCAATTTTGACACACTAAGGAGTAACAGTTGCTATTCACTTTAATGTGTAGTCGACAGAATGTGAAGTTGACAAAATCTCACTATGTGTCCCCCCTCTAGACACAGAGAAACGTGCCCAGTACATAGAGGAGGAGCGACACATGAGGGAGGAGAACATCCGGCTGCAGAGAAAGCTTCAGAGAGAAATGGAGCGCAGGGAGGCCCTTTGCAGACAACTGTCAGAGAGTGAATCCAGTCTGGAGATGGACGATGAGAGGTAAAGGATGCAACACACAATGGGACGTCTGATCATTAAGGTCACAACAGCTTAGCACTGCGGTCCAAAATGATAAAGAAACCAACAGAAAATGGATAAGAGAGACTTCATCTTAGTAAATGGCTTCTATTTACTCATATACTGGAGCCTGATGTTGCAGAGAGGCATTTGGTCGTATTGACCAGTATGCTGACACTGCCAGTTTGGATAAAGGGGCGTCAACCTGTGAGGATGAAAAGATGAAGAAACAAAAGCGGCAGACATGCAAAAGACAACAGACATGTGTGCCACCTCAGCACACAACAGTTGCTCTTCCAATAGCCAGTCTTTGTTAGTGTTTTGTAGGCTTTCTTTGTGATTAGCAAGGTAACAGCGTGGTGTCCATTAAGCACAAATATTGGACACATGTCAGACACACAGCCCACCTTGCTTAAATCAGTTCCACATCACTCAGTGTCTTTTTTTATCATCATAAAATAAATGTTTTGAATGTCTAGAACTGCCCTGCAGATTTGAATCAGGCCATAGCTGCCAAGATTGCTTCAGACACATTTGCAGACATCAAAATATTTAGCAGTAGCTTAGTTTAGCGTTGCCAGATCTATGTTCTCTTGATGCAACTGTAAAGCAGCCAAATTATTGGGGCCATTTAAGCCAAAGGCAGGCTTCTGACTGCGAGTGAACAGTGTATTTGAACTCCATGATATCCCTTTTACTGCTGGAATTCATGACAATAATAGCTCAGGCACACAAGATGTGCCTAGACATTACCCTTTTTTGTGTAGTAATCAAAAGTAGACTGAGTTTTGCACAGACTTTGTGCAATATGGGTAAGTTGACATCTACGGACTACAGTAGACTCTCTAAGAAAGAAAGTTAGTAAACTGTAAACAGTAAACTGTCAGCTGGTACTTTAAATGCAAACAGGATGATCAAGACTTTATTTTGGAAGCAGTTTTAAATGTAAAGTAGTAATTCAAGGTATACCAGTAGTTTAATTTGATAATATACACAGTTTTGGACCCTTTTCTGTGTAATAGGACCGCACACACCTTGTGTAAAAAATGTAAATAAAATACTGATGTATTTTTATTATCACTGCTGCGTGCTGCTTATAAGCCTGGTGTAGCCACTTTCGTTGATTATATTGAACCCGAAGTGTTGCAGCATCTGCTCCACATTTTCTAGACGTTCAATGTATCCACTTGACATACCAGCACAAAAGCTCACAAACACTGCCCCATTTCTCTGAGTGTGATGTAATCCAGCGAGGTACAGTTATGTAAACATACAGTCGTTATCTTTTTATATGGGCTGACATTATTGCCTGTCATATCAGTGTTATACTTCTTCCAAGTTTTAATGCTGTTTGCCTCCTCTTTAAAGAACTTTGTCAATTTGTAGCTTTTAAAATGTGCTATACTGTGTAATATATAAAAATACCCCTATTTATTTAGATAACAGAAAAATAAACTTTTTAAAATTCTTTTTTAAAATCATAATCATGCTAACATAACTAGAAGACACTAAAGTTAAAAGGACATTTATAAGGGTCATACTAGTTACATGCTTTATTCCATTAAAGTTTTAAACGGCAACTTTCTACGTGTTGTCACCATTAGCAGTGGCAAGAGATGGTCGTTGAATTAAAAATGACAATATCCAAGAAAAGAAAAATCTTTTCTTTTTTTTTGCTCCAAATGTACCGGGTATTTCAAGAGTTTAAAGTATCGGGTGTTGCACACCTTCCGTCCACAGACTGCATGGCACCCTAACTTAACATGCCAATACTCAGTGGAAGTAAAACAATATGTTCTAAGTTTTATATTGTTCCATTTGTACAACTGGCAGTTGTGACACAGGAAATGCATGTCATATTGGAGAAATGCTTGTGTTAGCATATCACAGTTTACTGGAGTCAGATTCTTCTTTGATCACACTCACGTGCCAGCTGACATATCTTCTTCAGAGATTTAAAAATGTATTTTCAGGTTTGCCTCACATACCACTTGGGCGTTAAGTAGCCATAAAAAAGCTTTTCACATTTCATGTTAAGGGTCCATCAATAACTACCCTCATTGACGTCGCCCTTTTTGCTTATATAACTCCATGAAAGTATACATTGAGTGCTTTTTTGGATTAGAAATTGCTGAATTTTCATAAAATGGTCATCTCATCCCCTCAGGTACTTCAACGAGATGTCTGCACAGGGTTTGCGAGCAAGGACTGTGTCCAGCCCCATCCCCTACACCCCCTCCCCCAGCTCCAGCCGACCCATATCACCCGGTAGGTACAACACAACAATAAAACACGCCTTTTATATCAGTTGAGGTGGCTTTTTGCCAGACAACAAGCCAAACATAAAGCTTTATCTTTGTTCCACAAGTTTACAATTATGTCCTGTGTCAGATCTGCAGCAGACATTAATTTACAAGTTTACAAGTTTTCTATTAACGTTGTGTTAACCATATTATAATCTGCTTTACTGCTCAGCTGGAACCTGCAATTTTTCTGCTCACACTTAACCGTTCAATCCACTAGCAACAAAATTTCCTGTGACAGTTTCAATCAAGTAGGACTGCTGAATGTTTTTTTTTTTGTTTTTTTTTCAAAATAAAGGTAGAAGAATGTTAGTTTAATAATTTTCTTTTATTTTCTGTGTTACTAAAAATACAGCCAGCCCATTCTGTAGAACGTAATGTTCTGGCTGCACCACACTATCAATCTAGTTTACGCCCTGGGCTGTTCGTAATTCTTAAAAACAATTGCAGTTGTCCTGGGCGGACCTAAGCGAAGGGTGTGGCTTCGGTGTTCCCTCGAAATAGTGACGGGTAGAATTGTTGTGGTGGAACATTTGCACACAGGGAGACAGGCATTGTGATTAAAAAAAGATAATCCACCGCAAAAAGCAAGCAGACCTGCCTCACTGCAAAAACCTAACCCTTGGCAAAACTAGAAAATGTCATTGTAGCAGGTTGCTGCCCGAAGGTTGTTGTTGTTCTTGTTTCCTGAAGAAAATGGTAACATATTTTCTCAATGATAAATGGACTTTTGGCCTTGTCTTCCTGTTTGTCACATTCTGCTACAGGTCTCTCATATGGCTCCCACACAGTTGGCTTCACCCCTCCAGCTACATTGTCCAGAGCTGCCATTTCCCACTACAACACCCCCGCCCTGCACGTCCATGGAAGCTCCTCTCATGCCGTAGCAGTAAGTACCATCCACCCACACCTTCTTAACTGGACATCTGGCAAATTGTGTTTCCAGGATGTCACAGTTTTTTTTATTATCAATCTTTACCAGGATTTGTATTAAGTTTGATTCAATACTGTTTTTATTTGTATGGCTCTAAATCACAACATATGTTATCTCAAGGCACTTAGCATAGTAGCTTTAATATCTTACAAAATTATAGAGAGAAATGAAACAAATCCACAGATTTGCTTGGATTTCCTTTAAACAAGCACTTGGTGGCAGTGGGAAGAAAAATTTCCCCTTTAACAGGAAGAAACCTCAGGCAGAACCAGGCTTAGGGAGGGTGGCTGTTTACCTCGACTGGTTGAGGTGAGGTGAGGTTAAAGGGGAACGAGAACGGGGGGGGGGGAGTGCTAGGAGTGCTACACCCAAAATAGGAGTGAACATTATGCAACTGTAAACCTGACAAAGAAAACTGTCTTGAACTCCCTGCGAACACTGCTGTTGTCTGAAACTGATACTAGGACAAGTTACAATAGCACATAAACGTCTCAAGGTCCAGTCGGATGTGTGTTTATCTTTTCAATAACACACTGATAACTGAAACAACACACCTTATTGACGTCACACATTCTTCCTAATAATGATACCCTTCATATTTGTATTAGTATTTTATACTGGGTTCATGGTCCATTGAAATCTTTCTCCTAAACAACCGTTGTGTTCTAATTGTGACACCTAACCAACAGTGTGTCCTAAATTAATAGAATATATTATTATCACGTTTTGCTTTGTCTTATTAGTAATATTTCTAAATGTGTTGCTTTTAGTTTAGAAAAACATATAACATAAATTCTTTACTATCTAATTACCCTCAATCCTCTAACAGTATTATTTAAGTTAGAATAATGGCAGGATTTGAGAATAAAAGTTAATACAGTTGTGGATTTTAATGTCTAGTTGTAAACAACACTCTTCTGAGTGCGTACAGTGCATTTACACAGCCATATTATGTAACTGATAACAATGTTCCTGGAGGTCAAGGTGATATACGGTTGTTGTGATCAGCTACTGTAGGGAAATGGGCTACTTTGCAGAAATGTGGC
Organism: Chromis chromis; assembly: GCA_900302755.1. Classification (NCBI taxonomy): domain Eukaryota; kingdom Metazoa; phylum Chordata; class Actinopteri; family Pomacentridae; genus Chromis; species Chromis chromis. Next base: position 61,461 of record OMNN01023948.1, read on the forward strand.
AGACTGTTTACTAGGAGGATGGTTAGGGCCTGTATGTTGGTGAACTTGCATACAGTTTAAGCAAGACTTGTGTTAAAGGACACACAAATTAAGTTTAGCCACTCTGTTGGTTCTGCAGTGAGATCTGACTTCCAGAAAACACTAAGGTGAGGATACACAGCTGCCCAAACATCAACTTGATGAGATCATTGTCGGCACTGCAGTATACAATTAGTGTATGAGTTGTTGTGTTGGGTAGTTTTGTTCTTGTTTTGTATACAGAGTATTTGCACTGTTAGAGGGTGGTTGGTTGGTTTTAAGCCAGTTTAAACCCAATTAAATACAAGAGCGTAGATGAGGATTCCAGTCTGTCCTGTTGCTGCTGTTCTCCACCTACTCACACTCCCAAGTTATGAAATGTCTTTCTCTCACTCTCTCATTCTCATGGGAACACTGCCAGTTTGGTTCAGGTCAATGTGATCTGAGTCTTGACTGAATCTTGAGATAACTTTGACTAATCCTCAACCTTTTGCTAAGATTTTGCAGTGTGTACAAGTATGACCTTGTGGAGTTCTGTTTTTAGTTTTTTTTTTTAAGTTTCACATTTTGATCTTGTATTGCATCATAAGTATTTAGTAACAGTTTGGAGAACAAGTTTGATTTATTGTAACACAAGTTTCAGCTGACTTATTTCAGTGTCATTGGTATCACTGTTATAGTCTCATAGTAGTATGAGACTTTTGGCCATATTCCCTAGCATATAGCGGCATTCATGATGGTCAAAACATAATGGTGTTTTTATTTGCAGCTGAAATAATTTATTCACTAAGTGTTTGATCTGTAAGTGTTTGAATTGATTTCAATTAGGGCTGCACAATGAACTGAATTTTAATCAGGATTTCGGCTTCCCACACTGAAATGAACATGATCGACAGTGATATTGATTACGCCGCACATAGAAGACAGTCTTTAAAAGCATTAAAAATAAATCTTGCATTAGAACACCTTATTTCATATTTTCAAAGTTACATACGGTGACATGGCTGTTTTGAGTTTCATGCACTGCAGTAACTGAGTATCAAGCCTGCACATAAGGCATTTATGCAACATAAGTAAATTATAGCATCTATTGATAAGCAGGTGTTCAGCAACATAGGTGTTTTGGTTGTATTTTGCCACTAGTGGATGCACTGAATTCAGGCGACGAAGGACCTTATTTTAAGTCTTACATGATGCAAATATATTTGTACATTAGCGCAAATGTGACAACCTGGAAGTGAAGGCAGTGTGATTTATTTAAATGTGAAAGTGTAATAGTATTTAGTTCCTAAAATCAATAAATAATAACAAAAAATAATAGCGATCTCACTATTGATCAGAATAAACATGATTATCTTTTGGCAATCTTTGTACTGCCCAACAGTGCTATGTTTTTCTGTCTATGGGTAAACCTTTCCTTCCACTGTTTGGTGCTAATGTTAATGCTAGCCTCTGTCTCTTTAGTTTTTTCCCTCTTTTTTTCTTGTTGCATGTGTACGGACCACATCTCCCCCATCACCACTCAGCCCACCCAGGAGTAAAACGGGGAAATAACTCTGGGAGATCAGAACCTCAGACAGATTAATATTTCTCTAAACCCCTTTTTTCTGTACCCTTTCCATTTGTCTGACCAGAATTGCAGTTGTCAGGTCATGACTAATGGCTCAGTCGGGGAAACATGACTAAGACAAGTAACCTTACCATTTACAGTCTTATTTTCTTTCAGTGGTTTGCAACTCTGGTACCACTGTCCTACAAATAGTATTGCTACAGTTACCTCTCATTTTGCGCACTCAGTTATTAATATTTGCTGTCTAGCTTAATCTACCTAAAACTAATGGATATTTGAGAACATGTTCATGTGATATTGGTTTAACTAAGGTTTAGTTGAAGGCTTAGTAACCATACAACATTTTTATAAATGAGAAGAGGCCATATGCAGCCGCCTACAGAGAGCTACTGTTTTCTGACCACCTCCACCTTTTTGAGTGCTTCTAGTTGAAAATCTCTGAACTTTGCAGAAAGGTACTGTTGTCATCACTGTCACTCTTTTTCATACAACCAATCATATGGATGAGACTGGCCACCTTGGTATCCCCAGAAAATGGAGGAGAAGCTTGTTCTGGCTGTGCCTATCTATGCCTGTCTATCATGAGATGGTGATTTGTAGTCAAGATATTGTTGTCTTGGAAACCAAACCCATGCACAGCGTTGGGACACTTTTGGGATGAAGCCAGTGCTTTCCTGCCAGGGAAGAATGCTATATTGACACACTTTAGTTTGTCACAAACTGCATTTTCCACATTAAATGTTTACAATGCTGCCATACAGTTGTGTTACACAAGATGAAGCATGTTTATTTATTCATGTTCTCTCTCTCTCTCAAACAGAGGCCCTCCCCAAGAAGAAGCACCAGCCCCGACAAATTCAAACGTCCAACACCCCCGCCCTCCCCCAACACGCACTCAGGGGCCCAACAGGCTCAGCCTCCACTACCCCCACCAGCTCAGCCCATGGTCCAGTCCATGTCCTCCCCGGCAGCCATGTCACAGCACGCAGCAGCACAGCAGCCTCCCTCCCAGCCTTAACGCCACACACAGTCTCTGTCTTTGCGCGAGAGTGCGCCCACTGAATGCCACGATGCTACCGCAGCAGCTTCCATCATTACCAGCTCTGGAAGTGAAGTTTCTTACTCTTTACCAACTCCACAAAAGACGCAGCTTCAAAAGTTTCAGAGGGAAAAGAAACAAGATGGCAACTCACCTTCGGTGAAGCTAGCCGCCTGCCAAATCCACATGTGGCGTTACTTAACTACTCTTAAAAGGAATGGATGGACTGAAAAATAATCGCTTCTGGGATTTGTAGGATAATTACTGTTCCACCTTCTGTCTTGTACATGTTATGTTTTTTTTTTCTTTGCTTGGGACTTTAGCTGGTTGGAATTGTTGTTGTGGCGCTTCTAAGATAGCACAAACAGCACATAAAGTATGTTTCATGGTGGTGTTTTATGATAGGTTGGATGTTTGGATCAACGGATGGATGTATGGCTAGAGAAACAGATGGATCAATAGATGGATGTGTTCAATTCTTTTAATGCCTATAATATGACACTCGATTGCAGTAATGTCCTCCACTCCAGCTCACCCTTTGTCTTTGAAGCAGTGTCAATAATTCATCCCGACCCCAAGTTTAACGTGGCTTCGATTAGGTCAGCAAAAGGTGTCATAGAAGACTGCTTGGAGTTTCTCCATCGTAGGGCATTGATCAAACAGAGCTTGCGGCACAGTTATTTTAGTTTCTGAAAGCATTCGAGTCTCTGCTGCTCTTCAGTTATAATGAAAAGGAAAAAAAAGCATCAACGAGGATGGACACTGGTACATAAACCACAGATAAATGTCGCCTTTTAAGGTGTTTAAAAATATAGTCTGAGGTGTTACAACTTAGTCATGTACTCAGTCTCTTCTCTGATCTTCTCTCTCTCTCTCTCTCTGGTGTATTTCTGAAAGCTTCTATCATCCTTATGGATATTCCTCATCAGAAAAAGGAAAAAAAAACATAATGCTCTTTACACTAAATATACATACTGCTAAAACATTCTAAATGAATGGTACTGTTGAACTAAATTTCTATGTATGATTAAAGCTCTTGAGATGACAACTTCTGTTTTTAATTGTCAGTTTTATGGATAGGATTTGCTACTCATTTGTAATGTGAGGGTTAAACACTGAAAAGCAAGGCTGGAAGACAATCAGTTTGTTCTTTATGATCTTTCTTTTCCCTGACAAAAACCTGCGATTTTGATGCACACGCTTAACTTAACAGATCCTCATTTGCACAGGTTCGCTATCGAAATGATCTTTATTTGTGTGTATTTAGCTTCACTGGAATGTTTCATTGTGGAAGTTGTGACATCTTACCGAACCCTTACAGTAGTTGATGGAATATGTTTGTGCCTTAAATAAATCTGCACCATCAAAGCTCACAACCTGCGATGGTAGAAACAATTTTAATGTTTTTTAAAGTGGAGGAATATCCTTTCATTACGTTTAGCGATGTTATGTGCACAGAGACAACTGAGGACCATCAGCATAATGACTACAGGACTCATCAATACAGGTAAGACTTCATGTTTTAATGTCTGACTGAAATATCTCACCAACTGTTGAACAGATGGCCATGATATTTGCTAAAGGTTTTCAAGGTTTCCCTGTGGATGAATTCTAAATTAAGTAATCACCTAATTACTTTTTTTTTTTTTTTTTTTAAATCTAGAGACACCAGCTGGTCAGTAAAATCTGCTTCATTGGATTGTCTGTACAAATATTTACAATTCCCAGTGACTGGTAATTCCCAAACTTCCATGATTGCAACACCGTGACATTACCATTTCTTATTTAGAAGGAAACGTCCAGATAACTAAATAAGACTATAATGCATTTTTACAAGTCATGTTTCTCAGGTGATAATTCCTTATAACCTTTATGATTGTCTGACTTTTCTTTTAGGGCTACTAGATTAACATTTTTGTACTTTGATATGTCACGTACTACTGGTTGGATTATGAAAACACGTGGCTCAATCATAGGATGAAATATATTAACTTTGCTTCCCTGACATTTTATTTGGAACACCAACAAATCAAAATGTTTTTACTCCAGAACTTTTGTTTTTGACCAGATAACATTCCTATCAGCCTCAGCTAGCAGTAATGTCATGGTATTTGTCCAAAGTAGGATAGTGAACATAGTAAACACTAGCTAGCACTTGATGCCTTTTGTTGTTTTCATCATAAGTATTACTTCCTACAAATACATGCAATCGTCAGTACCAATCATAACAATGATATGATTCTTGTATAGAGAATTTCTGAACATGACAACAAAATAATTAAGTTATAAATCATGGGGTATACTGAACAAAACCTCGTCACCCGTGGTCGTATGTAATGCAGCCTTGATGTATCAAAATTAAGTTTGGTTGAATCTTTGAGTTATTTCAGTTTGAACCAAAGTTGTGAATTTAGTAACCAGCCGAGTAGCACTGCCATCCAATGCCACCAGCGGGAAACCGAAGTAAAGAGTTTGTTGTCCTCTGATGTTAATCTGTTGTAATATAACTACACCATGTGATGTTATCTCCGACACAACGGGTCCATTGACTCTTGATTCTATGCCAGTGTCTGATTTTCATTTCCTTGCCTACATGGTTTTAACTGGTTTTAACCGGCTGGAGTGCGGAGGAGTGTTTTCCATAAATCAATCATTCCAGGATCATTTAACACGGTAAACCTTTGTAATGTGGGTGTAATAACCTGTGGTGCACAGCGAACAGGACAAGAATGACGGCCTATGAAACACATTAGGCCTCCATTAGGGCTCTAAAGGTAACTGTAGCCCATTCACACATACGGCCGGCTTAAACTCACCATAATCAAAACATAAACCTCAACGTAAGAGTGACATAAGTATATCTTTGTCCGAAGACTTGCTGAGAGGTCTGATACAATTGAAGTGTATTCTGTGTTTTTCTACTGTGTTGTAGTGTTCCCTCTTGCTGCTGCAGCCAGCAACCTGAACTAATCCAAGCAGGAATCTGGACTGGAGGCTCAGGGTGGCCATGCTGGGTGCTAAAGTGGCCTTTGACCTCCGCAGCTTTATGGAGCTAGGTAGCCGAACCCAGAGAGATTTATCCAGACTGCAGGGTGGCTCTGTGTGCTTACACCTGCCAAGCCTCTTACGGAATAGAACAGCAGGCTGCTGCTTCTCGGGTGTCACAAAAGTACGAGAGAAAAAGAAAATATGTTTGAAATGTTAGAATATCAGGTCAGCTCATGTACAACTGCTGGGAATGTGCGTCTGTGTATATACTAATGGGTTATGGATGGGTAATGTGAGCTCTACAGATAGGACAGAAGTAAGCAGTAAATACAGCTTGATGAGACTAAGTTCAAAATATATTTTTTTATATTTATCCCCTGAAATCTGACAATAAAGAAAATGATTGCTCAACCCTACTCACCATGTTTGAAACTTAG
>OMNN01023949.1:7035-36558 GCA_900302755.1 Chromis chromis
AAAAGTACAGAAAATAAAAGTTTTATATTATTTTTTTTTTGTCAAACTTTTTGACTAATAAGATAAGCCCAGGACAAAACATTGCATTTCCCATTAACCTAAGCCATTTCGAGTCTCTTGGGCAGGAATTTACAATAATGGGAAATAGAATCAGCTCACCTTAATGGCAGAGGCAGTAATTCCATTGACTAGGTAGACTCCTTTAATAAAGATAAGCCCCCAAGAAAATCAATAACCTGAACTAATTTCAAAAGGACTCAGTCTTGTCTAGACAAACACAGCGTTCGCACCTCGCCAAACATTTTTTAAAAGGCCTTTTTCATTGATATTGCTCTGAGAACACACCAAGGCTGTTTTCTCATCTCCGCTACAAGACACAGTAACAAAGCGAACCAACGAGTAATCCTGCGGATGCCCTTTCTTCCGATTCTTTTTATTCCCCCATTAGGCGTCTGATGTTGGGTCCACAAACTTCTCTAATTAAGAATTCGTCTTCAGCAGATTCGCCCATAAAATGGCCCTTGCTGCAGAACGTGGGGTGATAAAAGGAGTTATTGGGCCTGTGACCTCCTTTGCCTCTTATCTCCCATAAACACTTCAGTTGGTTTTACAGGGCCATGGAGGCGGCGGAACGAGCAATAAGCCAAAGGGGAATAGCGAGGGGGGTGTGGGGGGGGGACTGATGACTTATTCATGAAGAACGACACAACAAGGGGGCACAGATGAAATTGACAGTGAGAGGTCCGCATGCTATAAGTTGTTATGTAGTTTTGATTTGTCTCATACTTGAAGTTGATTAATCTGTGCACTGCGCGGCGTTTCAGCGTGGTGATTTTTTAAGGGATAAAATACCGAGTGCTCAAGCTCTTCTGGGTGGGGGGAGAAATAAAAAATAATATTGCAAACTCATTAGCTTTACTAGGGTTCTAACATCAGCTTGTGGGTTTTGCATTACACAAGCAGAGACAAAGCTCCGCTCTGCTATGAAAGTCACCCTGCTGGAATGACATGATGTTTTATTCCCTCTATCTTCTTAACCTGATTCTGTCACAAACCCAGAACTGCACACGCACGGATATTGTCATTAAGTCGCAGACAGGTTCTTTCAGCTATTTAAATGAGCCTGAGCTCTTCGCATGTGCCTCACCTACTCTGTTTTTTTTCTTTTCACATGTATTAAATTCAGTTAGAGCAAAGAGTGACTCTTTTTTTCTCCCCCCACCCTCATTTCAGTTTGTGCATGCTCTAGTGATTTAAACTGATGGCAAATCCCACCTTGCTATGCAGACTGAGCACACGGAGTGTATGGCAGGATTGCATTCGCTGCCAGTGTTATGTTCGCCAGAAAGAACAAGGGGAGAAAGTATAAAGTAACAGAGAGTGCTGATACTAGTGGTTAGCCTTCCTTGAAAATGTCTGTAAACAGAGCCTTGCCGGTAGTGGAATCTCGCTTTAAAAGCAGATGTGAAGCCAGCTGGCACTAGAGTTTTCTTCTACTCTCAGGCAGGGGTTGGAAATGTTGCACTGAGGTAAAGGCTGAAAAGTAGCTCGGTGCTACATAGGTGACGGTGTGGAGCGGTGCAAAAGCGAAACGCTGTAAACAATGTAATGATAGGGCGTCCGACAGGCACGTGGAGCTCTGATGGTTTACATCCTCCCACATCCCGGCCCAGTCAGGCCTCCGAAGCACTCCCTGACAGAGAGGCAGAGGCTTGGCATGAGGAAATGGAGCTGGAGATTGTTATTATAGATAAACACTTCTCTTACGATCTAGTTTGCCCTGCAAGTAGGAAATTACAAGGATGTTGCTCAAAGTTGAGCACAGAGGCGACTGGTTTTATTTGCCTCCGAGGAGCAGAGTCACAAACTGCACTAAGCAAATGATGCTGGGCAGTGTGTGTACAGCTGATTGTTATTTTGAGAATACATTGATATATTTGTAGATATTTACGATACAGGGTTGACAGAAAAATAATTGGAAAGCCTTATGATAACCGATCAAATATTTGCTAGATTCATCTGCTCCAGTTGTAAGATTTGTCTTTGTATGTCATCTATTCTTTAAAAGCTGAATATTTTGGGGGTTCAGAGCAGCAGAATGCATTTGAAATCTTACTGTGTAATGTTTCTTGGAACTCTCAGACTTTTGACATTTAATTTAAAACTAAATTTTGCCTGAATCATGATATTTTTATAAACGCACTCTGATTTATGCCCTGTCTCGTCTAAAAGAATAAGTTGAAACAAGTTTTGCTTGCTGTAATCATTTCTCTTATTCATACGGGACATAAGAAAACCTTTCCTAATGCACTTCCAATGTACTTTAAGTGATGGGGGATAAAAACAGCAACTTTTCTACTAAAAAGGCTGGAACTTTGGAAAATAGCTGCCTGGCTTTGTCAAACTTTGGACTGCTGAAGCCTTACAGATAAACTTTGGAATGTATTTTTACACAGTTGACCCACTTCCCTTAGACTGAAAGCACACTAAGATGGGGTCTCTTATTATCTAGTATAAACACAAGGAAGGATTACAGCAAATTAACCTGTTTCCATATTCACATGGTTTCATATTGCCCTCAGACAGACCTGAAAAACTTGAGAACGTCTCCTTTAATGAAACGTTGCCTGTCTGAGACAGACACATTCATTAAAAGAATGACTTAGCAAGTTTTAATCTTAGCACTGATAAATGACTAAGCCACTTCAGCCCACGCGGTCTGATCCTTGTGATTATGTTACAATCGATGACTGGCATGTCAAGCGACAACTTGAATTACTTATGCAGATGAGGTAGCTTGATACTGTGAAAGTTCAAGTTCAAGGTCACTGGCTGTGGCTAAACGACATCCCAGAGTCGCTGTCAGTCTGATACTCCTTCCAATTTCTCATCTGCATATCTCACAGTTATGCTTGACTGATTTGTCATTCGCATGTACGGCACAAACAAGTGAAGCTAATCCTGGCCGTGCACTTGATGAGACAGTCAGGTCGTGTTTGATGGTGGTCAGCCGGCTGCTGCTCCAACTCCATCACATTTTCCCCGCTAGTAGTTAGAAACATGGATTTTTGTCGCAGCTTGAGGTATTTCCACCTGGGTTTGCTTTGTTTCTCCTGGGGTATCTACATAGTGTGCTCCCTCTTGTTTATTTACTGTCTGTATGTTGCAGCAGTGAGTGCCACAACCGCTACCGACACATCTAACTGTATAATGCTTCGACCTCTGATGCGAGCAAACACAGGACACCCTCGTGGGAAACGGTTTTAAGTTGAATGCATTATTATCTGCTTGCTAACTGCAGCCCGGTGTTGAATCACTTCAACGCTTGGCAGCCAAACAGCACATCACAGAAGGTCCAAATACTAAACCTCGAGTTCTGCAGTGCTGAATACATATTTGTGATGGCGGGAAAAACACTGGCAGATCTGCAGTGTGTGCCTTCCAATAGGATGCTGTTGTGCCAGAGCGTGAAAGGTTTTCCAAGTTGTGGAGAACTGCACACACCAGCTGTAGTTTGAGGAAATAAACAGAAGATATAAGTTGACCTCCTCAAAGAAAAGAAAAAAACATGCCCCTAGTGCACATACACCTTAGTTAATATGTATTATGTGCTGTGCCCTGGAGTATAGCTCCTCCGTGCATAACCTAAAAAGGTTGGATTTACACTTGATGTATTACTTAACCCTGTTTATGAGCTGAAAGATTGATGCCATTTAATAAACACTCGTACGAGATCGTAAAATTCTCTCAACATTGTGCATTTTTTTACTCATCCGAGCTGTGATGTCTTTGTCAGCACCCAGCAGGCCTTTCCATAGTTTTTCTCATTAAACTATTCATCACATTGGCCTCATCAAAGATTAAGAGTATCCTCACAGTTCATTACAAGATGCCCTGCTTTTTATTTGATGAAGTAATTCATCCATAATGTATGTGTATATTGCAGTTTGCAGGATGCCTGCGAGACCGGAGAACAGCATAGGCATTCCAAATACTTACTGTAGACCCAAGAAGGGAGAGTAAAGTTGGTGCATTTGTTTTGATTAAGTAGACATTTCGGAGTGTTCCCTCTTCAATGAAGCGATCAGACTCATTGTGAGAACTAGGAAAGGTGTGATGGGAAAAGCATGATAAGAATTACAGTAGCATTAAATTGGCAGAGTAAAATTAGCTTTATCTTACTGCTGCTGATGAGCAGGCTGTTGCAGTGAGGGGATTTTGATGCTGTGGAAAGCATAGGTGCTTTATCAGAAGTGGCAGGCTGAATGAGGATCATCAGGCCACTCTCTGATTGAATTCCTTCCCGTAGTCTGTTGTTGTTTCTGACGGACCGCGGAACACTTTCCTGAGTGAGTCAGCGTCCCTGGGATTGGTTGCCTCCACTCATCCAAGGGTGATGAGCAAGTCAGCCTATTTTATCTGCGAAAATGCCTCCTGGGAATCCAGACAATGTCAGTTGATGCTTGAAATAAATCCCAGAGCATTGACAAATGTCAGAGCTAAACTGGAGGAGGCCTAGGCCAGAGTATGCAGCGGGGTAACAGAGGCTGCCGAAGCAATCCCATGGCAGTTGAACAATGGTGCATTTAGGCCGAGTAACTGGAGGGGTGTTGCCATGGCGAAATGACAGTGTGGCTCCCTGCAGGATTGTTTGACCCCTGTAATTTCAGCCAAAATCAGGAAAGCCAAGAGCATTCTCACCTTCAATAGCATGTAAAATGGAGAGAGGTGTTGTGGATACAGATCTTTATTCAAATTTTGCCAATATAGCAACATATATTTGCCTATGAGGGCAGGATTTCATCGAGTTGGGTTGCTCATGTTCTACGTATGCACAGATGGCAGTGGGCAGAAGGATCGGTAATTGGAAGAGCCTGCTTTGCACACTGCACCACTCAGCAGTGGAAAAGAGATAGCTATACTGAGGAAGTTAAACTGAACGTATAGAAGATCACAGTTAAAACACTGTAATTACTGCTTGAGGCCACATGTGTCTGGGTGCACTAGCAAATGACAGATTACACCCTCTCTAAGGCTGGTAATGAATGCCTCTGCTGACATGTGGGTGTGGATTAGGTCATTGTCTTACTCATATGGTCCCAAAATAGACAAATGTTGCTTGCCATCAGAGATGCAGTCTAATTTCTTCTCAAAAAAGGAAATATTGTTTCTTCATCATCAGTGTCGCTCTGTGAAATGGTGCTGAGGTGTCAGATTGAACTGTCTGCATCAATATTATCTGTCCCAGTCTGGCCTTTTCTCAGACTTCTGAGGCTCAAGGTTGAAAGTCTGTTCAAGGATTCTATTATCCATTCAACACATCCTATCAGATCTATCAGTCTAATGTATGGTTCCATTGCTGCAATAGACTGGGTGAAAAAGATTGTATTGTTTCTCACAAATGAAGTTTGATGCTGAATAGAAACTGAGGAATAAAGTCGTCTTCACTGACAATGGACTAGGTAGGAACCCAGCGAATGAGGGGAAGGGGCACATTTCGGTGAGCCTTCGTATCTTCATTGCCTCCCCTGTGATTCCTGTAATGAGAGAGAAGGATGAGAGGAAGCAGAAAACAAGTTGGGGCTGTGAGATAAATCAGAGAGAACAAGTTTAAACACACCTACATAGGTAGGCACAGGAAACTAAATTAGAACACAGCATGGTCTTTGTTCCTGAACCTGAAGAGAGACTGAATAAGAGGCAAATATGAACCAAAGATGATTCTTATCATCTGATATACAGAGCTTAAGGTTTCTTCTGTGAACACAGGGCTATTCACCAACAAGCTCTCGTCTAGTTTCATCTGTCCAAAGGCCATTCTGTCAGAAGCATTGTGGCTCTCGATATACATCTTACCAAGGACCAGTCGGGCTTTTTTATGTTTCCTGTGTCTTCCTCTATGGAATCTACTTTTTATTCAGAAAGCGATGTATGCTGTGAGCAGACAATGTTGTACCTTGATCTTGGAGGTAAGCTTGCATCTGTTTTGAAGTTTTGCTGGGTTCTTTTTCCACCGTTTGAACTGTCTTTCTGTTCAATCTAGACTTAGTTTTCCATTGAGGTTAGCTACAGTCCAATAGACATTACGGACGATTTTCAGTGGAAATCAAGTTTTTGACCCTGTTAGCATATCAAAATGGTGTTTTTAAGTGCTGAAAGACATATTATGAGTGAAATAAGCAGTCAAAGCCATGGCAGAATATTTCTATCTTGAAATTGCAGTGTATCAATGACAGTCTCAAAAACACACATTTAGTCTTCTGGGCTTTTCGTATGTAACAAACCTAAGGAACCAATTTTGTCAACTTTCTGTCTCAATATTCTTCTTTAGAATCAATTTCTGGTTCAGACGTGTGGCTGACTTACTCCTATATTCCAATTTGCCATTATGTAGAGTAGCATAGCTTTACTGTGTTTGAGCAGAGTCATAGGTGAGCTGGTGTGCTTGAATTGCTGCAAGTGATAGATAGGGGTATAGACAGAAGCAGGGGCTTTATAGATCTGCACATTATTGAGGAAGCAATGGTGTAGAGTGACATCTAAGCCATCTTAAGGGCGGAAGGGATTATTTTCATGGAACAAACGTGTAAAAATGTAACTTTAATACACAGAGATGCATTTTTATGGGTTTAATCAATGACTGGAGGGGGACTTTAAACTTCCTAATAATATCAGCTGCTCTGGTCACAGGAGCGTCAAGCTGCTTAGAGATGGCCTTTATCATGGCCACGCTTGGCAATTACTTTCCTTCCTCCTCTTTTGTCTTTTATTTTTATTCCTCATAATACTCTATCCCATTTAAATAGGCAGAATGTCTGATTGTAAGACACATGTGATACTAACTAAAGACAAGAATCTACTTGACATATCGCTACCCTCCACTTATTTGTCACCACTTGTTATGGATATCAATATTTGGCCAACACTTCTAAGTAATCAATTCAGACATGCCAGTTGATCTGCTAACACTGATGCATAGATGAACACAGGAGGTGATCCAATTATATAAAATTAGTCTGAGATACTTATCCACCAGGTGGCCCCAGAGGAGAGTATTACTGTACAAGTGGTACTGCAGTGACTTGCAGAAGACCGCACTGAAACTAATGCAGTCGAACACAACAGTCCTGCAATAAATCGTCCTTCATGAAGGTCCTTGTTGAAACTGTTTTAGAGAAGTGTGAAGCCAGCTGTGTCCTGATATTGGAGGATGTGCGTTATGATGCTGTTGAATTGTAGTCAATTATTTTGCCCATGCATTTATATCAGCCAAGGCAGGCTAAACTTTAAACACACTTCTCGGTGTAATGCAGTGCCGTCAAACTTTACCACAAACTACACCCTCTAAAATAATCATAAAGTTGATTTAACACCTCTCTGCATTCGTTTATCTGCAGTAGGTGTCCATATAAATTGGCAGCTGAGTGCATTTTCTTGATGTGTATCTGCACTACCTTGGATCCCACTCAGTATGAGCCAGCATTGTATTGTTGGCACACTGTAATTTCCCACTAGTTGTTACACAAATTATTCCAAGTTGTTAAGCTGGCGAGAAATGAATTCTAATCAGGAAAAGAGCATCACACATATCAGAGCAGTTGTTTAATATTAACAGCGCCTTGTGGAAAAGCCTACATTGTAACCTTGGGTTAAATGCCTGGCATACAGGCACCTCAGCCAAGGGCACCTCTGTTCTAGTTTTCGAGGGAGGGGAGAGCATTGCTCATTCCCCGACCACATTTTCCTGACCAGCCTGGAGATTAAAAGTGGCAACTCTCTGTTCTCCAGCTATGCCACAGCCTCCAACCTATATACTCACCAGTAAGTGGCTGTAATATATCAATAATGAAATAGATGGGAACAACTCACTCATTATTTCTTCACATCATGATCAAGCAAGCTTTGTGGGAGGATTGAAATGCTCGGCAGTGCTCAAGGTGTCCCCCTAAAATCCTCTTGCATGCTGATGTAGAGCTCTTGGATACTTGACACAGGTTAGGGAATTAAAGAATTTTTCTGGTTTTGATCTGGATTATACCTCATATGCCCCAGAAATTAAATATGTAAGTAGTTTTTCCGAACAGCGTTGACTCCTGTGCTGTCTCCTTGGATGAGACATATCACCGTATGTATAAGGTTCGGGTTGAGAAGAGAAGAAAAGATCATCTCTGTCCTCTGTGAGCAGCTGAAGCCTTAAGTTGTTGTAACAGAAATTATTAAAGTGAGCCAGGAATCCCACTGTGAACCAAAATGCATCCATAATTTAAAACTAGTCCTGTATGTGGGAGTGAAGTTTCAGAGTTACATTTGGATGTGTGTGGGTGGGAGATATATTGTACTGGTTTTTCAGGGCCTGCTGGAGAGAAAGGCTGAAAAAAAAAAGAAGAAGTGGGAGCAAAGGGGAAAGAGCAAAAGAAAACAGAATGAAGGTGCTTGCGTTTCTCTGTCCCAAGTGATAGTTTTTTGGGGGAAGGGTCAGAACATCTTACAAGAGATCATCTAACAATGCTGTGAGCCAGTGGAACAGAGATACAAAAGGCCGAGGTGGCAGAGAAGCAAAGACACAACTAGGAGATAAGAGAAACAGGAGATTTCAACACTCAGTGCTGCTTCGGATTAGATTTATTTTCTGTCTGAAAACAAAACAGTCATGCTGCAAGTGTGTATTTATGTGTGTAAATTGTTTCAAAGGTGTGACCGTGCCAGAGAAATGAATAGTAACAATACTTTTAACTTCCTCACTTGAATCCATTTAATAGCAAAAGCCACCCTTTGTAATCAAGCTTCATTGCAGTAATAATTATTTTGCACTAACGTCTCTAATGAGCACCCATTAAAAAAAACAAAGCTGGCCTGTACAGTACCTGATGCCCACCACAGTTAATGGCAGGGGGGCCTGCTGAATATGAATGAGGGTTTGTTCTGGAGATGTATAGAGGCGGCTGTTTGGGTTAATTAGTGGGAACCTGGCTTCCTGTGGTGCCGGGAACCTGTGGAGCCCTCCTCTTAGCCTGGTGGGATATAATGAATAGTGCAGATCTGTTGGCTGTGCTGTCTGCTCAGGCGGTAGGCAGCACTTTTGCTCTGGTGCCAGACAACTCTTGAAGCCTAGATAATGGTGGGCAAGTGCAGTTCTTGTGTGTGTGGAAGCTCTGTATCGTAGGTTCAAGTGGTAATGCGCTATAGGTTTGATTTTTTTTGCTATCTCAGCAGCCGTGCCTTTGACTGTACCGAGTTCAATTTCCATGCCCACTCATTCATAATCATTGTCGAAGTGGGGATGGAGAATATCGCAGTGTGCAAGGCAGGCAGAGATCTCGAGCATGAGTGGACACTCACAGAGCTAATACATGTAAAACTAATTCAGTCGAAGTGTGGTCTTTGCTTCTTGTCCCAAACTGGTCTCCTTCATTCCCAATCTAATTAAAAATGTCTAGCCATTTTAAAAGAGGGGGAGGGAATTAACTGTAATTCATGAGGTAATAATTGTCCATATTAGAAATGCATTAGTACTGTGATACCTCACTTCTGGGTAACATCCAATACTGACTATCCAATATTCTCTTTTCTTAAAATTTAAAATACCTCACGGCCGATAATTTTTTATCTATCATAGTGCAGTGAGTTTTTGATAAAACTGTGTACTTCCTGTCCAGAGTATTTCTACTTCCATCTTAGATAAATTTTACCTTTCCACTTCTGGCTGGACCACACCTTCATGCTCTTGCCTGTATTAAGATGGTGCATCTCCAGAGTGCCTGAAGGGAAATGAGCAATAGTAAAACATGCAAACTCCACGGGCGAATAAATGCCCAGAGTCGAGATCTGAATCTACAGCCACAACACATAGATGCTATATTCTACTCCCAAGACTCGCTGTGGTCATAGTTCTTCCCCATCAACCTGTGCCGTGTAACTCCCATACTGGCCCCACAGTGTTCAGTGGAAATATTCTTGGTTAAGTGGTCTGCCAGATAACGTGCTGAATGAAAAGCTGGAAAGATGTGCATCAAGTGCTGAATAAAGCAATAAGGCCCAGTGGAATGTGAAACAATGGCTCCTTCCAGGTGGTGGTGTGCTGTGAGAAGAGTGGGGGGAATTGGATGAGACAGAAAGCTCGTCTGGCTGCCTGGCTGTTAGCATTGGACTTGGCAGCTCTCTGCCAGGGAAACGCTGACAGGCAGGAGCGCCTGTCACAGCACATAAGTGCCTCCTTGCACAACCCAGGGCCCTGTAGGGCAGGTCGGCTCTCCTGTGTTCAGCAAACGCAGACCCTGTCCCACACTCGAGCCACAAATCGTAGTGTGAAGCGGGGGCATGTGTCATAACCTTTATATGGTTGAAAGACTCTGTAAGGTGAGAAAAGGGCCCGTGGTGACATCAGAGAAATGTGCTATGCACATTGGTAGTTACACTCCTCACATCCGCTTAATTAGAGGGACAACTTCTGTGATTAAATTGTACTCAAGGCAGATTATGTCTGCAAGTAGAGAATTAATAATAACAGTTGGTCGCTAAAAACAACTCAGTCACACAGATTCAAGCAAAGATATTTTATGCATGCCTCAAAAATTGATGATACTCTTGCAATCTAATTTATTAATAGTTTCTATACACAGATTACACTTTAGTATTAATTTATAATGAGTGCGTCTTACAAACTGGCTCTTGATATCTTAAGTGTTTTCTGTGATGGTAGATCCTTTTGAAATAAACTGTTATTGTTTTTTATTTTTTATTTTACTGCACAAATTAGGTAAGATGGAAATACCACAACAAGGCATTTCCTCAATCTTTTGTTATATGTAGAGTACAGAACCGACTTTTTCTGTCTTTTCTGATAATTATAGGGTAAAATGGACAGAAGAGACTGTTAAGAAAAGAACTGCTGAAATGTGCAGCCTCCCTGCTGCTATGAAAGAAATGAAAGAACAAATTTATATAATAATATACTCTTTTCTTCTCTAAATCCCAATAGATGTAATTACAGTGAATGCCATCTACTGAAAGTGAGCCAGGAATCCAGCATGTTAGTGGAAGGCAAATTACCCCCACTATGTTAAAACCCTGTCAAAATGTGTCGAAGTGACTCCATAGAAACAGAGCAGTTCTGAAAATGTATTTGTAGGATCTGTGAGCCATTTGTAGCCGACAATATATGGGATGAGTAATATGCACTGAACACTTTTCCTGTCAATGCATCCAGAATAGTGCTGGTGTGTGTTGCAGTGTGTTCCCAGGCAGGGAATATCTGCGTTTGTTTAGATTACCTTCCCGTGACCTTTGCTGTTGGAGCTGGATGTTTGCATAGCCGAGCCCTGTTGTTTTGACTAGCGCAGTGTAAGCAACAGCTCTCTCAGCTGGTTTTCCTCGTGAAGGTATCTCAAGACTTTTGTTTTTTAAATTAATTCCGTGACATTTAAGAAATTTGTTCTGCGGTTGCAACTCCCGGCTGCTTGCTGCAGAGCAAGGTTCTTGGTTAAGGTGAAGGCAAACCATTTGACGAGTGCCAATTGGAGGCAGTAAAACAAGGCAAATATTAAAATATTTAACAGTGGAAATATATAAAATGTTAAAAGGGACGAGGCAGCAATTTTGAATTTTCCCATGGTTTTTGCAAGGCTCGCCTTCAATAATATAAGCCAAATGTAACACCCTAAATCCTGTTTGCTGAATTTCATTGCTCTGCTATCGATCTTTCTGGGCATGTATAGGAAATCAAACTCACCTAGAAGTGGGAACTCATCTGATTTCCTGCAAAGAATTTCTCTCTGTTCGTCTCCAGATGCCTTGATTTCGACGGTCTGGGGGTGGGTTTGTTAAGTGCATTGATTCGGGTGTGGATTCTGACCTGCTAAAGAAAGACAAAGCACTCTGGCCTTGGCTTTTGGCCTTCAGCCACACTTGCAAATCTCAGACACATTTTCTGATGAGCTGTCTGGCTAAATGTTTTTCAGCCAGAGAAATTACAGTATCAATTGAAAGTGACTTTATAGAGTGAGAAGAGAAAGCAGATGGGAAGGCGGAAAACGAGAAGAGACTCAAAGAAAGATGAATTGAGATTATCCTTTTGAGATGATACACTTATAACAGACATGGATTGTATTTATGGCTGGATTGCTTTTTCAGGGGAATGAGGAAAGTGCCATTTCAGTATAATACAGACATTCATTCTGCTTTATATGGGTGAAATCTGAAAGCCTTTTCTTCTTTTTTTTTGTCTTTGTTCTTCCCTACAGATGTGCTGTGGACTGCGGATGATTTTCCCTCCTCCAGTTCAAATTCAATGGCAGACAAAGACTGCATTTCGCACTGCTCTTGTTAACACTGAGCTCAGAAAGACAGATCTGGTCCACAGCTAAACCACTGTCTCCGTACTTCTGTCTCGTTGCCAATCTCCACTCTTCAGTCCATCACCATGACTTGCTTTCTGGCATCAGCCTTCCTTCTGGTTCTGCAGACATATGCTGCCCCGCCAGAGTTTGTCCAGGCTGGATTTGATATAACGCTCGACCCCATGGATCTTGATCCTGGACTGCCAGCTAATGTCTCTGGAGATGTAACCTCATCTCCGCCCCCAGGAACTAGCAAACGAGCCCCACATAGTATCATTATTGGGGTACGCAAAGGGGGCACACGAGCCCTGCTGGAGATGCTGGACATACACCCTGAGGTTGCTGCTGCTGCCACCGAGGTGCACTTCTTTGACTGGGATGAGAACTATGCCAAGGGCTTTGAGTGGTACCGTGAGCTGATGCCCTACTCTTACCCACACCAGATCACAGTCGAGAAAACACCGGGTTACTTCACATCAGCCCTCGCACCAGAACGCATCTGTGCCATGAACTCATCCATAAAGCTGCTGCTGATCTTACGAGACCCGGCCGAGCGGGTCATCTCCGACTACACCCAGGTGTACTTTAACCGGCTGGAGAACCACAAGCCAGTGCAAGCCATTGAGAACCTGCTAGTACGCAATGGAGCCCTGAATATCCGATACAAGGCCATTCAGAGGAGCCTGTATGACGTCCACATGCGTAACTGGCTGCGCCACTTCCCGTTGGAACAGATACATATAGTAGATGGAGATGCTCTGATCCGTGACCCCCTCCCAGAGCTTCAGAAGGTGGAGCGTTTCCTTAACTTGCCTCCCAGGATAGTTTCCTCCAACTTCTACTTCAACCAGACCAAGGGGTTTTACTGTATCCGAAGTGACGGTCGAGAGCGCTGTCTGCATGAGTCTAAGGGACGTCCTCATCCTGCCGTCAACAGCACCGTCCTCCAGCAGCTCCGCTCCTACCTACAGGAACACAACCGAACCTTCTTCAGGCTGGTGAAGCGCACCTTCGATTGGCAATAAAAACAAACCCAGATCACAAACCGGACTCAACAGAGCCACTACCTTTTCTGTGACGAGGACAAAAAGGGGGGCTATAAAGCACTTTACAGACATTTAACAAAACCCCTTTGAATAGCCTCTTAATAACTACTGTTGTGATCTCTGGTTTCAGCAGAGCAGTTCTATATTTACATGATAAGGCAAAAAAAAAAAATATGGGAAACTGTAACTAGAGGCGTAAGATTAAATGGAAGAACCTCTAAGCTTAATAAGTCATTCTCTCTGTGCTGGAAGCGTTTAAGTGGTCAAATTGCAGTGAAAACAAGTTTATGAAACTGATGAACTTTTTTTCCCCTCTCTCTTGTTTGATATTCTCGTTCTTGATAATAAATTGTTCTGCTTTCAAATGTACAAGGAACGTGGCATGTTTCTATCTCTCTCCATTTCATTCTAGCCATCATCAAAAGGCCGTGAGCCCTCTAACCTGTGTTATTTAGGGAGTACACTGAGGTAGGCAGAGGCATTAGAATAAGCCTTTGATTTGCTGTGGTGGAAGGTAGACATTAATGCAAGGAAATGGGTACCCTGGAGCAGCGCTTTAGTAGTACAGGAATCACTAATAGCTTTGGACATTGAAGGTAGCCTGTGCCTGCAGCTAAATCAGTCAAATCTCCATAGTCAGCAAGCTCAAATCCACGGAGCTTCTGTTGCATTTTGCCGCTGCGCCGTTCAACAATTTGCTCAGGTGTTAAATGTAGTCATTAAATTATATGCCTAACAGTGCTGTAAATCATTTACAAATGATACAGTATCTGTGTAGATGCTTGTTCTACATATGATCTCTTTCCTGAATCGTACACAGCATGCAGTGTTCCCAGAAGCAGCCTGTCGCCCTGTGCACAACAGAGAGACATGGGTCACGTTTCTCTCATTGATTAGGCTTTAAACAGCAGCCAAAGCTAAAGCTCCACTGGGATCTGATATTCATGTGATCTCCTTGCTCTGTCTGCTGGAATAAGCACTACAACCCTCCCGAGGCAAACAGTCACTGATGCTACACTGGATATATATCCAGAACAGAACATGGGAGGAGGGTATAAAGCTGTGGGCTGTATAGAAATATGCTGAATGAGTAGTGTAGTTCATGGGTGATCTGGGGTTCTGAATTATAATTAGACTGGAAAATTACGAGTGTAGACAAATTTAGTTTGATGACAACGTCAGTGCTAAATTAAATCACTCTTAACTCATTCGGCTCAGGGACTTTTCTCCCTTCCGCTCACCAGGGGGCACCTGGACCCCAGAGTAAGTCCTGAGGGATTGGTGTGAGTTAATGTGTGTAGACATGCTCTTTCTAGGATCCCTTCCGACAGGGCAGGCACAGGTGAAGGGCCTGTGACAGTTACCCTGTGACCTTGTGACCCTGGACGCTGGCTGTCTGCTCTGGTATGTATCACCCGGCCGCTCATCTGGAAGATAACGAACTGTCCTACGACACAGGCAGCCTCGCACACCGACACATAAACACACACATTACCGATCATTCCCAAGGTGTTACACTGGCGCAGCACTGTGTTTCCATTAAGCAGGTGGGCAGGAAGGACAAAAGGGCATGTTTTGCTTACAATATGAGTACACGCTGAACAAATTCCCATTTATAGCCTTTATTTGTCTGAGGCAAAGTTGACTGAGTGTGCTTGCTGGGAGCTGCATAGTGCATCTGTAGCTGTCTAATCTCGGACTCCGAGGAGCTGCAGCTGAGCAATGGGTTGTTTAAGAATAGGGATATTTTTATCGGGAAATTACCTGATGTTTTTATCATTGCAACAAATGCAACGATATGACTCTTTTATGGAATTCTATAGCAGTTATCATACAGTAGGCCATGTCTAGCCTTGAGTACACAGACTTTTTTGTAGGATACTCCAGTGTTGGTTTTGCTGTGTTCCTGGGCTTTATAGATGATAATAAAATTATGAAATAATGCTGACATGCTAAATATATGCTAATTATATAATATAATATAATATAATATATGCTGACATGCTAAATAGTGCTATATTTACTGTATACATATATAGTTCAACCACTGTGGGAATTCTGCTCTTTACTTTGATCTCTTTAAACAGGAGTCAGCAGTCATGTTAACAGCTCTGCTTGCACCAGCTCCATCTGTAGCACACTGGACTAAACAGCAGCATGCTAAAATTCTAAGAATGCTAACATGCTAATACATAGTAGTTATAATGCCCCCCATCTTCGTTTAGTTAGGTATAACATGCAAACATTTGATAAGAACAAACTACAGCTGATTATTAGAGACTGAAAAATACATTTTGGCCTGATGGTGAAACTAAATACAAGATTAAGGGATCCCCAAAGATTGGGGAAAATATTTGTATCAAATGTCATGGCAAGCCAAAATTTTACTTTAACCCCTCAATATTCATCCCCCTTTTACTGAAAAAGACTAAAATCTTGGAATATTTTATTAATTGGTTCTCTTATGGTAACAACAATGTGCAGTGCCTCATGATTCAACCATTATGTTCCCCTATAGACCCCAACTATAGGTAAAAAATTACGGTTTTGCTGTGTACACCTTCCTATCACAAAATGAGGAACTATTCTTGCTGTGGTGTTGGTATCTTAAAATTATTTACACTGCTTAAATTGTAAAGCTTTGTGCCTTCAAATGGCATATAATTTACTGGTGCTCTAAATCTGCAACAACAACCAGCAAGGGACAACTCCTCTGGTTGCAAAAAGAAGTCCAATTGCATAAAAGTCTATGAGAAAATGACCCTACCTCTCACTTGATTTGTTACATAGGTACACATTTTCCTAATGATTTTATGGTCTCAATCATTAGTTTCAAGTCTCCTTCAGTGCAGCAACATTTCTATTTTGCAAATTATGGTCCCATTTAGAGTCAAATAGGTGATAAAGCAGGATATGTTTTAAGGTGGGGTTAAAAAATATCTACTGTATTGGTGTGCGCAGTGTCTTTGAATTGTCAGTGTCTTTACAAGGTCAACTGCTTCAGTTTGAAGAGTTAGATTTCTGTTATTGAAATCTGCGCTGTGCAGCAAGTAATTTGCCCAATGAGCTAATTTGAGTATACCTTTCTGTTTAGGTCTGGTATATTATAACGCAAATCATTTAAAACCCTGACACTAACAAGTTTCTTTAACTAATGGCTACTATTGAGTTAGTCACTTATCACTGCATGTCTTTGATAACTGCCAACCTCGGGCGTAATTAAAGGTTTGAGGGGTGGTCTGGAGCAATCTGCTGTAGATGTTTTGGCTGGTCTTGTCATCCTAGAAGCCTCTAATGATCTGTCTGGGATTGTGATTGATGAAGCACTTAGCATCGAATCAAAGCACATGGAACGCTCGCTGCTTGCTAAGCTGTTTGCAAACTAACAGCCACTATATTTACGTGATACAAGTCTATTACCAAGGTGTCCTTGATGTGAATTAATGGCCTGCATGTCAACATCAGAAGCAGAACCTAATGCACATTAAGAGTTGATTGACATGGCACAGCAGATATACATAAACTACAAACAGCACGGGTCAGTGAATCAGGCTGCTGCACAATAAGGAGCAGGAGTCCGTTTTTTTTCTCCTTTCTCACTCGTCAACACTGCAGCATATGCAGTGTCTCTAGGAGTAATTAATTGCACTGAATGGTTTACTGTTTTAATGATGATACACCCATTTTTATAGGATTTCAAAAATAACCTTATTGCCAACAGAATGAGTATCTTTGTGCTTATTTCTCTATTCAATTTACAGCTATTCCACAGCTGTGCACACAGGTGTGACCATCTGGACGATGCCTCCGAGCTCCCATCCCTATGAAGCAATCTCTAAAACATCAAGGTGGCTCTTTTGCAGGATGAAAAAAAAAACACATTCTTCCAGCAAAGACATCACCCAGCAGCGACGAGGTGTTTTTAGTTTGATATTGCTGGCTCAAATGCAAGAAGCCTGTGGGGAATGATGCACACTGTATATCCAACAATGCCATACACAATACTCAACCCACTGACGCCTTTTTTTACATCTTGCTTGATCAGAAAAGGAACAATGAACCTAAATCAAATGAGATCAGGGACCCGGCATGTTTCCCAAAATACACATTGGATTATCAAAAACACAAAAGGCTCAGAAACATAAAAACTGCAGATAAATGCGCTTCTTGCATATATTTTAAAGGCTTTTCCCCCCTTTGTGATTACTTATTCATTTGTTTGTTGATTTATTTTTCATTGCCTCGGGTGCAGAGGGCATGTGTTTGATGTGCTCCCATGGCAGTCTTTACTAAAGGGGGAGGAAGGCTGCTGCTGCATTCAGGTCAAAGGGAGGAGAAAGAGACATGTCTGCTTATTCGTGGCTGCATTATAAAAGCCTCTGATTAATCCTTTGAGGCAGCGAAAAGAAAAGGGTATTAAAAAAAAAACGAAGCTAAGGTGAGATCAGGGCTACGGAAGCAAAGCTCATTGTGAAAACTCGGCACAGGCATGTGTGAGAGGTGGCAAAAAGAAGCACAACTTCTACATGCTGATGCTCCTTGCAGCACTCTGATAGTTGACCTCTTGCTGTTCTGCAGGAGACAGAATGTCAATAGAGTCACTGGTGCAGTATTTCCTTGCTCCTCTTAACTAGCACCTTTTACCACCAGTTTTCTGACTCCAACCTTCAAAAGTTTAATGGGTAAAACACACTTTTTCTGTGCAAGTGAATGCTCCTGCAAACACTCAACGTAATTAGACTCATTCTGGGATTCTATATACTGGCTGTAACTATGAATCAGAGCCATAGGCTGTATACAAATATAGATGAATCCCCTTGAAAGAGAGATGAGACATCTTCATGAGCTAAAAAGAAGTCCAGTTGCCCTCTATTGAAGCACTTTAGATTATTGGGGCGAGCCAGGGGCATTGCGCATTGAGGGTGCACAGATCCACAATTCTATGGAAAGTTTAAATGAATCATTCAAATTCACCTGAAACACACTCTTCTAATTGAAATGAATACAGTCTAATACATTTGTATTTATTTATGAAGGTTATAGTGTACAGTTTTTGTTAAGACTGGTTTTGAGAGGTGGTAATTCAAATTTATGGCCATTTGGGAACGGTACTGTGTTATACAGATACCGATACGGCGGTACAACTATTCTGTCCACCCAATTTCTATGAATGAGTGCAGGCTAAGTAATAGAAACACCTCCCTCTACATTGCAGTATATTTCAACAATACCACTACATTTTGCTAAATAACCATAAAGCTGACAGCTCCAACAAAAGTAGGATTTATTGTGGGGCCCTGGTTGTATTAGACTGCATTAGTTTGAGGTAGGTGCACCTAATAAACTGGCTACTAAGGGGAGATCAGACCCCCAGACAAATCAGTTCATTCATTCTCCAATAGAAAAAAGAAAATCTATTATTGACCTGGATGTGAGAGACAAAGCCTAAAAGCCCCCCGCATATCTTATTAACACTTTAATTATTCATGTTCCCATTGCTTTTATAGCAATATTGAACAAGAAAATGTTGGTGGAAGGGCTTTCTACTCAGGGTGATGGCAGGTTAGCTTGCCAACACAGCTCAGTTCAATGAAGAAAGTTCACATTCTGAGCATGTAGGTTCATTTATATTTGCTATCGTGAGCAATAGCAGCTGGAAGCTAAAAGACCAACCAGGAAATAGATTCTGAATATTAAAGAAACCCCCTGGTGAAAATCACCTTGTTAACATGTTCATATGGTGCTTTTTATATGCTGGAAGACACAGCATGAGTGATATAAGAAGTCAACACCATGGCTTAGTTTTTCTACCCCGAAGCAAAAAGTGTATTGATGGGTCTCAAAACCACGGATTCAGACTTACGGGCTTTCATATATAACACACCTAAGAAATCAATCCTTTTAACCTGCAGTGTGGTGCTTTCTGTACTATTATAGTCCTTCAGAATCAGTTTCCAGTTTGAACATGTATGGCTGAATTACTCCAGTATTACAACGTGCCATGGTGTAGTGCAGAGTAGTTTTACAGTGTTTGAGCAGAGTCAAGCAGGATAGAATTATTTTCATGGGAAAAAAACAAAACAAATTTCTGATATACAGAGATGAGGATTTTGGATGAGGATTTTTGTATTATAATGCATAATAATAATAATCTAACCTTTATTGATCCCCTTGGGGAAATTCCTTCTCTGCATTTGACCCATTCTATTCAAAGTTAACCTTAACTATACATACTAGGAGCAGTGGTCTGCCGCGGTGCAGCGCCCTGGGAGCAGTCAGGGGTTAAGGGCCTTGCTCAAGGGCCCATAGTGATGGTGACTGGGACAAGCAGTCGCCCTCACTTTCCCACCTCAACCTCTTGCCAGTCCGGGGACTCGAACCGGCGACCCACCGGTTACAAGTTCGCTTTACAAACCACTAGGCCACCACTGCCCCAATGAAGTTTTTAATATGAAATTTTCCAGATTGGACCAACAAAAATGGACAAGCAATGACAATTGAGAGCTGAACAAGACTGACAACTGTGAACCTACAGTATTGTTACATTAGCAAGGAGCAGTAAAAATTATATACAGAACAGAAAGACACTATAGAAGCAGCAAGTCCTCCCACTTGTTTAAAATGCTGAACTTGCACCTATATACTATTTAACACTTAACGATGTAAACAAACTCCACAGCCATTATATTTGTGGTAACCTAACAAGACATGGATCCTCCTTTTTAGTGTCACTTCACACTCAGCGCTCCGTCTCTCCGTATGTCTGAGTGCTGATACAGCATATAGACTTTGTGTCTGTTTTTTGAGGCTCCAGTCACTTTTCTCCCTCAGCCTCTTTTATCCCTCAATCCTCCCCAGCAGCTCTTGTCTATTCAAATCAAGGGTTGGCGGAACAGTGCCAGAAGGCATTTCACTCTGGAATATGAAATCTACTCTCCTTTGGGTGTACAGTAGAACCCCGAGTCCTCGCTCTGATTCCTCCACATCCAAACAATAACAACAGTCAGAGTGCACAACCGTGGCGGCATGCATCACATTTCACTACTGGCTTACAGCAGCCGGGGCCCACAGGAGCTAAGTGTCACACAATTGCTATTTCCAGCTGTAGCAGAGAGGGGCAATAGGGACCCGACCAAAGCAAGAAGGACTCTCTGCGTTCCCTTGAAGTCTGTCAGTCTTTTTTTTTTTGCCTCGCTTTCTCTGTCAGCTGGGACTCCGGCGAGCGTTGGATGCTTAGCGCCTCTTTCATTCATTCATCTTCTTTTTCTGTACTTTTTTCATGGTTGCTTGGCTGCGGCACTTCAGGGGGGAAGGTGACATTTTGACTCTGCTAATTTTTCAATGTCGACCCTCATCACTGTCTGGATTTTATTGTTTCAAACCCTCTGTGAGCCCACTGAAAGGGTGCATGAGGTTCTTATTTTTAGAACATTAATTTATGTTACACAAATTAAGCATGCTTCACAAGTGACTCGGGCACCTTCCTATTGCTAATTCATTTCAAAGCAGCCCCTGTGTGTTGCTCCATTTGCAGGCGAGTGCAGAGATGTGAAGATAAAGTGTGTTCAAAGGGATAGCACAGACTTGAGAGGAAACGATAACATCAGCTCAGTCCCCCTGAAGTCCTCTATAAAGTGAACAACATACCCCTTGGGGTGGTTGCTAATCCACCAGCCTTGTGGCAGCTCAAACAGGTAAATAAGGTAAACGGAAGAAGAGGAAAAGAAACTAGGAAATAAACAACCTTTCAGCATCACCTCTTGAAAATAATCCCAAAATTACTATTTTATTTATAACACTGGCATTAGAGTTATTGAAAATACGACTATTCCATATTCAGCCTATTGCCAAACAATGAATCTCAGATCCTTTTGGAAGGGTTCCATTGTTCAATCAGGATACAATAACAGAAAATAATATCCAAGAAATCCAAAATGACATGCAAATTTTGGATCATGAAATCCAACAATTATTCAAGTGTATTATGTTGAAATGACCACATTCTGAAACCTGCAGAAGGCAGGATTCTTAGCCTTGTCTTTTAGATGACACCACAAAGAGCTTTGCAGAGAAGAGCCTCTCATCATTCCTCTGTGGAAGGTGCACATTTACAATATTTGCCAAAAATTCAATTCTGCTGTCAGGTGTGACTGGTGTGAAATCTTCTCTCCCTGCACTGACATATAAAACTGTCTCCTTAACAGCAGTCAGCGTGTGATCTGCAAAAAGCTGGACTCACCAAAGTTAGACATTTCGCCTCTCTTTCCCTTTGGCATCATTTGGTATCAGAGCAGCCAGGTTGTGCTGTGCACAGTTTGCTGATGTTGGTAGTTTTTTTTGAGGGTATTTAAATTCATTTTTTATACTTTTATCTGCTGATGCCATTTGGAGCTACTAACATATAAAGCTTTCAGATTCCAGCTTTAGTCCTGCACAGTTTTTAGCAGTGCATATTAGTAAAATTATTTAAGTTTTTTTTAAAAAAGCCTGCAATGAAACGATGAATTCTTTAGGAAATAAATGCTCTGTTATGTTATACCTTGAGGTTTTACTGCTACAGCCTCGCTTGATTCGGTATGACCAGCTTATGGTGGAAGTTACTTGCATCTGTTATGTGCTATAGAATTCAGCATTACCATTTCAGTAGCAAAATGGTCACTTTAGGCACAGCAAAGCCACCGATACTTTTAGATAAAGACACATGGAGAATTATGTATTGAAGGTGGAGTATGCGATTCTAGAGAAAGACTATTGATATATAGCTAGTTAGCATATTTAGATAGCATTTGCCAGATTTAGGGCCAATTAATGGTGAATCCCAGTGCACGACTACTGCAGACTTTAAAAGCAGACAGTGAACAGGCATTTCTGCTTATATCAAACTAAGAAGAACACACAGGGCTCATGTAGATGTTTCTGAAAGGCTGTCATTTTACACTTTCTTTTACAGGATATTACAGTTAGTTACAATTTAGATTATAGCACTATGTTAATGTGATTACTCCTGAGGTGTACCAAGCTCAGTGTGTGGAGATAGCACAGGATATCTGGAGAATTTAGAGCTTCTCACTGTTGTTGGGCTGTGTCAGTGGAAAGCAAATCAAAGTACCTCCTAAAGTTCAATACAATTCCATTCAATTCAGTTTCATTTATTTAGCGCATATTTACAACATATGTCATCTCATAGTTGGTTCTGTCGGAGGTTTTTTTCCACCTCCCAATCCTAGGGGTTTTTTGGTTCCTTCCCACCATTGCGGACTGCTTGCTTATAGGGAATCCAAAAGCGATTTTGGATTGTTGGGTTTTCTGTTTCCTGTATTATTCTTCCTTATGATGATGAGCGCTATGTGATGACATGTGTTGTAAATATGCGCTATATAAATAAAATTGAATTGAATTGAATTGAATAGCGCTTAACATAGTAAGGAAGAACAGAAACAGAAAACCCAACAGTCCAAAGTTGCTTTTGGATTCCCTATGAACAAGCAGTCAGCGACGGTGGGAAGGAACCAAATAAAACTCTAGGATAGGTAGGGGGAAAAAAAAACTCAGACAGAACCAGGCTCTGGGAAGGTGGCCATCTGCCTCGACCGGTTGGGTTGGGAGAAGGGATGAGGGGGAAAGTCTGACAACTTCAATTACGACTCTTTAGTGATGAATTATAAAGGTGTGGATGATGCAAATGCACAGTCACTTTTGTGTGGACCCTCACGGACAGATGATGACATTTACGTTGCGTGCACCCTTGCGTACACGGTGATGCATAAAGTAGGATTTGGCCTTTAACATCTCGCTCCCACTGCCCCTTTTCCTCCCCCATCTCCCCCACATATCCTTCCTCTGTCCTGTGTGCAAGCAGAAACATGTGGAACAGCCATGTTGTTTGTTCCCAGGGCTGTGCACCAACTCTGGATTTTTCTCTTTCGGCACACACGCAGAATGGACAACAACTGGACCATGAAGAAAAATTCACTGAATATGACAAAAAGTATATTTGATTAGAATCACTGACTTCACCTTTAAGGCCTTGAGGTAAGAAAACTATATTGTCTGTGTAGTTAAAGTTTTGCTGCTAAATCCAATAAAAATGTAAAATTGCTGAATTCTAAAAACTTATCAGAAAAAATGCATCACTATTTCAACATGATACTATTAACGAGGAATTATCATTCTAATCCAAGGCTAAGAATTAGCTTTATTGAACTGCCTTAGAAATACACCAACCTCTTTGAAGAAAATAAACTCACATACAGACAATAATGACTTGATATGAGATATTTGCAGTGCCGCCCTCAGTGTGGTTTATCCGTTATTTGCTATAGATCAACATGGCGGATGTTTAGATAAATTGCAGAATAGGCGACTCTGTCTACATCTGAAATGTCAGTGTTTGTTTTGGTTTTTCTATTTCTATTTCTGAGATATAAATAAAAGTAGTGACTCAGTCTGGACTCAGTAAGTGAAAGCCTTCACATTCACTCATCTAACCACCCAGTGTTTTGGTTGATTACCGTTCCAAATTATGCTCCTAGTACAGGTTCTCACTAGGACTTTATGACAATAGCTGGAAATTATTTGCTCCAAATCCACCCAAGAGGGTGTTTTCATTTCAGTCAGAATGCCTTATTCAGTTTGACCTCCCCTGACAGAATCCGAGGGGTCGGCATTATCATGCATATAAACATGTTGTTCATTTATGCTCCCCTGCACATAGCTCATTGATTCAGAAATTGGGAGCATTTTGCACACACATACACACGCAATTTTAATGAGTTTCCCACCTCAATAAGAGCAGTGTATAAGTGTGTGAGTGGTGGCTGGGAATGGAGGCGTGTAGCTGGTCAACTTGAACACAGCCTTGTTAAAAAGTCAATTAAAGAGAAACAAAGACGGAGCGGGGGCAAGGAATTGTTTCTCCTCGCAGCTGTTTTCGCTTGCAAGGCAGCTAGCAGCCTTAGCGAATGAGTGCAAGGATTATTTAGAGGCAGAGCCTGGCTCTCTGAAGGGAAAGAAGTCCACCATTATGACTTTCTTTTCTGTGGAATTCAACATCAAACCCAGTGGTCGCAACGTACAATTTCACACTTGCTCTCCAATCTTCTCCAGTCCTCCTGAGAAAAGAGTTTATAAGTGTCTCGAAATTGCTAAGCTGTGGCAGGTTTTGACAATGTATGGCTGTGGAGATAATCTAAAACAAACATACACTTTAGATGATGAAGCTGCGTATGCTGCACTTTAAATTCAATCACCAGAGGCATCCACAGACACTTTCAGGGACAGGGAGTCTAGCAGAAAGGGCAACTTGGACAGAGCGGCTATAAATCTGTCAGATATTTTCCTCAGTCAGTAGATACAAGTGATCTGTGGGAGGAAAAGGTGTTTATGCCCCATGAGTAATCTTTTGAACATATATCTCTAACTATGCAGCAATAATTCTCTATTATTTACCAATATCTTGGATAGAATAGCCATTTCTGTCTCCAGAAAAATCAATATTTGAACTGTGCAGAAAACCCACATCCTGTGGGGCTAAAAACAAAAGTGAATTAATCCCAACTCTTGGCTGTTTCCTTCTGCCAGGTGTCCACTGCCTTTCATCCTCAGTCCTCTCAAAGTTCAGCACTGACATGTTGATGGAGCAGAAAAAGAGAAGCAGATAGTCAGCTGTAATTGCTGGCTTGTGGATGTGCACGGGGAGGCTGCTCCTCTTTATGGGCACAGAGGGCACTGGCAAGGCACTTTTGTTTATCACGACGCCACTGCTCAGTGCCCTGTCCTCATTGAGAGCTCTGAGTTATTCTGCTTTGATGTTCTGATTAGATGGGACGGTCTGACGCCTCTGATCTGATGCTAACCCAGTTTTAATTTAGCAGGCCATAAACAATTGTTGTTGAGGATGCAGTCAAACTTTTAAAGCCAAGTTTATTTCTTGATCTGAACTTTTTATGTCAAGGATGAAGGTAATCTCAGGACATCATTTCCCATTAAACAGTTGAATCTTCACTTTCCTCTTTTGGCCTTTTTTAGTTCTTAAACTATACATAAATAAGACTTTTTTGAGTTTTCTTGTGGCATGGTGGTGAAGTGTGGGTTAAAACCTGTGACACTAGATACGTTATTCATTATTTTTTATTTTTCACTTATTCAGGTGATTGTTGCAACCTTCTCTTTATAACAGCTATGCCAGCGGCTCCTTGAGGCTGCCCTTGCTGGTGATGTAAATATGCCAGCATACTTACAATGACAACACAAAAAGGTTGTTGTTTAGCTAATGTCTGAGGCACTGTAACCATGTCGGCATGCTAACATTTGCCATTTTATTGTACCCAATAAGTACAGTCTACTTCAAGGTCTCCTCCCAGTTGGACATACCAAGAAAAACCTTCACAGTAAGGCACCCAAGAGGCATCTTAATCAGATGCTTAAACCACCTTTCAACGTGAAGAAGCAGCGACTCTGAACTTTTAATGTCAAGGATGAAGGTAATCTTAGGACATCAGGACATTCATGTTTGAGCTCCTTACTCTATCTCTAAGGCTGAGCTCAGCCACCCCCATGGAGTAAGCTCATTTCGGCTGCTTGTATCCACGATCTAGAGCTCATGAGTTGGAATGCAGATCAACTGGTAAGTTGTGAGCTTCGTCTTCCCGCTCAGCTCCCTCTTCACCACAATGGTCTGGTACAACACCTGCATTAATGGTGATGCTGCACCAATCTGTTGTCCTTCTTACACTTGGCTCCCATCACTTGTAACAAAATCTCAAGATACTTTGACTCCTTCGTTGAGGGCAGCAACTCACCCCCAATCAAGTGAAAGCAATCCATTGGTCACCAAGAAATACCCATGGCCTCAGACGTTCACCAAAGTTATCACAATTTCTCCTGAGGTTGAGATGATTGTCTGTTTCACATTTCACGGCAATCCATCCATTAGTTGTTAAGACATTTCACTCAAAACTGCAATTTTCATCCTGATGGTGGCACTGGAGGAAAAGTCAGATGATCTCCAATGTCTTAGAATAGACATTCCATAGCAATCTGTACAACTGAGATATTTTATTCAGGATCAAAGTGGTGAATTGATCATCTGACATTACTGTTGATTAGCTGGCTGTATTTATCCTGAATCCTACCATATTTTTTTTAAACGTTGAAACTTTGTTAATACTGATATTTTAAAGAGCAATTTAACACCAGGCTGAGAAGCAATGTTTTGCTGCCCTCTCTTGCACCTTTAGCCCAGCAGTGATGTTGCAGCATACTGACACACCCTGGAGTACAATTCTACATCACTGCAGCAAGATTAAATGTTCAACCACTCAGGGTGAACAAAAACTACCGCTACGTTTCATTTGCTCTAATATAGCCATTCTGCATTTGTCTAACAATAGTGGAGTCGTCTGAATAACTTTGCCAAATTAAAAGCTGTAAAATACTTTTCAAAGTTACCCAGATGGCCTGGTTCAGCTTCATGAGACAGGGCACAGGTGGTAGGACTTTGTAACAATCACTTACACAACCTGTGATGGTGTCCGTTTTCCCACTCAGGTGTTTGGAAGTACTTGGCAAGAATTTAAAAAAATCTGTGAATTCAATTCAATTATAGGCCTGTGGCAGCAAAACTAAGGGATGCTTCAGGGTCACCTGAGCCAGCATCCACTATAAGGTTCATCACAAAGGAAGGTTTTTAACGTAATCTCTAAAGCACAGAGGGTATCTGTCTGCTGAACACAAATACGGTAATTTGTTTTCCTTTTTTGTCAGACAATATAATCAAAGTGCTTTTCACATTTGCATGTTTAAAAAAAAAATCCATCATGTAATAAACACAAGAGCTATTTTTTAGGGACAATTCGTACTTTTTTTTTCCTCTTGAATGTTCCCACCAAAGATCACCTTGGCTGAAAGAATTTCAGATCTTTTGCTGTTTTCAATTAGAGGACGGCCGTGAAGTGGATTTTCTCCAAAATGTTAATATCGGAAAGGCTTTTTGGCATGAGGGAGCCGTACCATTCAATCTATTAATGAATATGAGATAATTAATGCCCTATAATTACAAACTCAGATTTTGGCCCACAATTTGAATTAATTGAATAGATTAAGAATTAACCCTAACCTTGATGGAAAATGACTTGAAAGGAAAGTTAATGAAGAAGCAGAGAGAATCGGGTCTGAAGATGAGAATATGCACATTTTAAGTGAAATACTGATAATGTCACACAGAGCTACTTCAATGGGAAGAAAAATGCCATTGCCTCTTCTAGTTTAAGCTGTTTACTCTCCACTGGGACCACTGAAGATGTTTGAACTCATCCCATAAAGGGGTTTGGATAAATGACTGGATGGCACGCGAACCTCTACTTTTTCAAGGAGGTTATTATGATCCAGTCTTTTCCAGCGCTGTTACACTATTTATAAATCATGCAAATTCATCCTCAATGTCTCCACAGCGAAGAGCATCCCAGAGGGTCAGGGTTATGCAACACACTGCACATTCTTCCTCAGTTTTAGTGAATATGAGTCCATGAGGCAATAAAAGAACTCCTTATCCTCTTTCAACTCAAATGGCAACGATGGAACATGTATAAATTAAAATATATTTGCATGGCCTAACTGTGCATTTGTTACTTCAGTTATAATCCTGCTTTAATTTGTTTTTAAGATTTCAGTCCTAGCTGATTTACCCATAACCATGATTACTGTTGCAAATGTGGTTTAAAACTAAATCAGACACTGACTGAGCAGCTGTTTTGTCAGGGATGCAACAGATATGATGTATCTAGTTTATTTGTTTGCAGACTACATGTACCAATAACAGTGAACTAGACACATGTGCTGTATGTAAGTCAACATGTCTGTAATGTATTCCACAACTTTGGTGTTTTTCAGTGGCTGCACTCACTATTTGCTCTTTTAGTTTCTTTCATGCGCTCCAGCCAAACACAATAAACTCCTTCTATCAAGTTTCTATCATGTTTTTCAGTGCACATTAGTGGAACATGTCCATGTAGGCATAGCATATATAGCAGTGCAGGGAAGTCTGCTGTTTTTTGTTCAGGTTTGTGGGCATGAAAACAGAAACCATGAACTGGACTTTACTTCTTTGCAAAACAAAAAAATGCTTTGAGACGCTATGCTTTGAAATGCTATGGTGTTAGGAGTCGGTCAACAGTGATATCAGTTGTGCTGGATTACATTCAAGCTTAATTTCCTGTGAACCTCCCAACTTAGGTAGGTATTCAGCACAGGAATGGAGGACTCAACAAAAACTATTAGAGATTGGATGTCTAGTGCAAAACAATACCAACAATTACTAGTACAAATGTTGATCATAAGAATTTTTAGCCCTAAAATGTTTATCAATTTTGGCAAACACATGAAGACAAAAATGCATTTCCAACAAGCATTTTCACTTAGTTATTAACAGAAAGGACCATTCTGGTATACTGCGCAGCATATGGGCTTTGGTAATATTGTTGTAAAATGATTTACCTCTTATGTCAAAGGAAGATGTCAAGTCTTCAAGTAAAGCCTCCGGGTGGTTGGAGTGCTCCAAGACTCCATATTGGGGCCTTGCTTATTTCTTTTAAGTATAAATGGCAGCTACTGTGAAATGAAAGCTGCTTTTATATCCTGATGATTCCTCAATATTGGTATCTTTGGAAAGTCACTCGCATGTGTGATATGTTTGTATATACAGTATGTAGCACCTTTTAAAACACACAGTTACAAAGTGTGTCACGTATAACATACAATACACAGTTACAGATACAAGTCTACAGTGTATGTAGGGAACAGGTCATGGAAGGTGTTGTACACAATTAGGAAAATTGAAAGTTGATTCTGTTTCACTGGAAAACGGTGAAGGAGGAAAGAACTGGGATGATGTGGGACCAAGGACCAGTTTGTGTTAGTAGCCTAGCCACTGAATTTTGGACCAAATGAGGGTGGGTTCAAGAGGGCAGAGTAATTCAAGAAAAGTAATCCAGATGGGAAAAGTATAAGATATGTACCAGAGGTTTCATGTTCTTGGCTGATAGTATAGGTTTGATTTTTGCAATATTTCTTAACTGACAGAAAGAAGACTGAATGAGCTCACCAATATGAGGTTCAAAGTTCAAATGTTAGCCAAAAAAGAATAC